>PVIU01003192.1:0-150786 GCA_004026605.1 Ondatra zibethicus | reverse complement strand
TGGATGGATGGATGGATGAAAGGACAGATGGATGGATGGTTAGACTCCCAATATATGCTAGACAGTATCCTAGGACATCAGAAAATGGAGAGGGTATTGTTGTCAGTTAACTATTAGCAAGAAAATATTATAATGCAAACTTAAATGCAGATAACATGATCACAAATTAGACTCTGGCTTTGCTCCTCTGCTAAATTTCCAAAATTTGTTTGGGCACAGCCATAGTCTCTCTGCAACCATGGGGCATCAGTGGTAACCCCCTCACCTCAAACCCAAGTTATTATTATATTTGGGTTTCAGAAAACTCTTCTTTATGGCTGGATTCTAAGCACATTGATTGGTGTGTCTCTAATGTGTAATAGCGTGGCTCACATTGATGGAGATCAACATTACATACCTTGTGGGCTGCCAGCCATCTAAAATTATGCTTTGCCTAGGATTTAGCAAGAAACAGCTTCTCCTTAGGGAGAAGGAAAAGCACGAGTCCAGTGTCAGTTTCGACTGCTTAGGAAAGGAGGGAAGTAAACAATAAGGGAACTGAAGGATGAAGGAAAGGAAGGAGGAAGGAAGAGAGGGTGGGGAGGGAGGGAAGGCAGGCAGGCAGGCATGTGGAGAGGGTGGATGTGTATGTAACCTGGCAATTGAAATGCCACACGTTTGTTAGAATACATTATCTTCCATGGCAGAAAATAGTCTTTGCTCCAAGTTACATGCTGTTTTGAATAAAACAATAGATAATTGTGTTTACTATAAAATATCAATACAGTGAAAATTATCCATAAAATGAATTTTTGACACAGAAATGTAATCTCCAGGCAGTATTTAGTCAAAACATGTATCTGTTTGGAAGGTACCTGTTTGGTGAGGTCAGCTTGTGTATAAAAGTCTGTTTTCTTATTTTAGTGCACGGTTAGCAAGGAGACTTTAGGGGAAATTTTTACAGAAAACTCATGAATAAGGCATCTGTGGTAAAATAAATTAAAAATGCTTTGAACCAAGTTTAACCTCAGTTAGCATCTTAAGTCTGTTCCCTCAGCATACAGAACTTGAACTATAGTGTTCTACCAGCCTTCCAACCCATCTTTCCCCTATCTACCTTCTCGTTTCTATTTACAAGCATTCTTCTTGGTTTTCTCCCTAGATAGGATGAGCTTAAACTGGGGAGATGACTCAGTGGTGACACACTTAGCACGGAAGCATGGGGACCCGAGTTCAAGTCCTCAGAATCCTTTTAAAATGAGCCCCAGTACCACGTGTGTTACCCCAGCACTCCTATAGCAAGATAGGAGGCAAAGCCAGAGCTCACAGACCTGCTAACCTGCATACACTGCAGTGAACAACAAAGAGCGAGCCATGTCTCAGCCAAGGTGGAAGGTGAGGAAATAGGCTGTCTTCTGACCTCCACAAGTGTGCCAGGTTATGTGCACACCACCCACATATTAAAAATGTTAAATCTATGACTTCTTTCCCTCTCCTAAAGCAAGGCGCTGCCTCCCCAGAGCTGCATTCTGTGAGCCACGTAAAATGCCGGCAGACGTGAAAACACCGCTTTGAGTTTCTTGCTCCTCCTTCTGGGGACAGTGCAGAGAGGTGGTCAAGGGCCAGCATTTGACACACCGACGTAGCTTTTCCTAGACTAGAGTCTCTGGCACAGCTAGTCTGCTCCAAAGCCCTGGTACTATGACTGTTTGCCTTTCTTCTGAGAAGCACCAGAAAGCGCTGAACCTGCGTGGGGTGTGAGCCCAAGCTGACTCCTTTGGGTCCGGCTTTGAGACCTAACATTCTTACGCGTGTCTAACAGAAACGTGCGTCAGCAGTCGGCGGGGCCCACGGGGGTTTCATGTGTGATAGCTGTGTCCCCGACAGGAGTGAATGTGCTTTTCTTATTGAGGGCCAGAAAAAATCATTGTGAAAGTGATGAAAGCTCAAGGCCAGAGTCAGAAAGTGAGATAAACACGAGACGACGCTTTTTAAGTAATAAGATTCGAGGTTTATTCTATGGTTCTGGAAAAAAAAATATTTTAACTAAAATATTTTTAACGAACCTTAACACTCTTCATTAATTATCTAAAGCCCTCCAAAATTACCCACTAACCCTGAAACTGACACAACTGAACAGGGGAGACTAAAGAAGGAAAGATGGCTTACTGCTCAACAGTGTACTGTTCTCAAGAATGTGCTGTTCTTCCGAGAACTCAAGTTCAAACCTCGACACCCACAATGGGCAGCTCACAATGTCTGTAACTCCAGTTCCAGAGATCCAATGCCCTCTTCTGGACTTCACTGAAACCACGTACACATTACACAATCACACTTTTAAACGTAAGCAAAAATTAAAATAAGTTTTAAAAGAATGTTTTTTTAAAAAAGAGAATAAGGGGAAAGCAGAGGCAGGTGGATCATAGGAGTTCAAGGTCAGCCTGGTTTACAAAGTCAGTTCCAGGACAGCCAAGACTGTTATACAGAGAAACCACAGTGGGGCAGGCTTGAAATAACGCTGATAGTACACAAATTCCATAACACTACAGCTGTGGGCAAGAGGGGAAGTGGACAACGCCAGATGTTAGTCAGAAGGGTCCACATCCTACCCTACAGTTTCCCAACTACGTGCCCTGGCACAGGCTACTTTATCTGCCTTAGATGTGCCTCGGTTTTGCCACCCATAAGACAGAGACAGCAATAGTGGAGGTCTATGCAAATGAGCTGTTGCCACGTGACAATCAATCCCAATATCCCAACTCAAACAAAAAACGGTATCTCACACCATTCGTGTGTGTGTGTGTGTGTGTGTGTATGTGTGTGTGTGTGTGTGTCCACACATATGTGTATGGGAGATCACTTGCAGATGTCTATGTGTGTATATGGAGATCAACAACCTCTGTCTTCCCTCGGGTGCTGTCTGTCTTTATATGAAGCAAAGTCGCTCATTAGAACGGAATTCTCTAAGTAGGCTAAGTTAGTAGACAGTGAGTCCCAGGGAGCCCCCATCTCTGCTTCCACACAGCTAGTATTACAAGTGTGTATACCATGCCCAGCTTGTATAAATGTGGGCTCTGGGACTCAAACTCGGGTCCCCATGCTTGCAAGGCAAGTACTTCGGTGCCTAAGACAGCTCCCCAGGCCAACTCACAGCATTTCTCAGAATCCGAGAATCCAGAGTGCCTCAGCTGGGCGGCTCCTGCTCATGGTCCTTTGTGAGCTTGTAGTCAGACTGTCAAGAAGAGTTATAGTCAGAATTGTCTTGCCTGGTGCTAGGAAATCTGTGTCCAAGGTCACTTAGTTGTTGACAAGCTTGTGGCAAAGAACTGGAGCCCTCAGTCCGTCACCACGTGAGCCTTTCTACAGATGCCAGAGTAGCCCCAAGATGTAACAAAGGAGAGAAGAGGAGCCAGAGGAAGTTCAGAGTCAGGGAGCAGGAGACAGCTGGGTGGATGATAGCCCTTTTGTAACCTAGGATCCAGAGTCAGGCATGGTCGTTTGGCTTTATTCATCTGAAATAAGTGATTAAATTCAGCTTCCACTCCAAAGGAATGAAGTTAAATGCTACTGAATAGTTATCTCAAAGTTTGGAAAGGCTTTTTGAGGTTTTGTGGTGATGGTAGTGGTAGCTTAGTGATGGGTTTTCTATTTGTTTGGTTTGAGGATTTTTCTTGATGTTTCTTGATGAGTTTTCAGTTGCTGGTTTGTTTTGTTTTGTTTTTGAGAAAGGGTCTCATGTAACTAGGTTGCTTGGCCTTGAATTAACTATAGCTAAAGCTAGCCTCAAACTCCTGATCCATCTCCTGCCTCCATCCCCTAAAGGCGGTGACTGCAAGTTTGCACCGCCACTTCTGGCTGCAAAGATAATTTTAAAGCACCTCACTGCTTGTCCAGATTATATGAGGAAGAAATAAGGAAAAGAGAGAAAAAAAGGAGTGATGGAGGGAAGGAGATTGGAAGGGAGGGAGAAAAGAGGGTGGGTGGGTGGGAAGGAGGGAAGTCGGGAGGAAAAGAAAGCACCAAGAACACAGAACGAGAGCCTGGGAGAAACCGACACTTCCTTTTTGCCTGTGTGTTGTGGGATTCCTGCATTCTAGACAGTGAGCTCTGTCAAGAGGCAGAGCCAGATAGAGAATTCAGAACTCAGGGACCAGAGTCTATACTGAAGACAGAACTGTGAGGGAGGAAGCAGAGGGTGCTAACAGAAAGCAAAGTCAGGGATGCACCAGCCCTGCATCTTCAGTCCCTGGGGACGGGCTTCATTCATGGTTGTTGTTTACACATACAGGCTTCACTTTCTCTTTGGAGAGTCAACAGGGAGTTCAAATCGAGCATCAGCATGTCGGAGCGTGTTATTATCACTTTGTAATTCAAGCTTCACCACGTGAGTTCAGCAATATTAGTAGTTCAACAGTCTAGGAGGCCCCAGCTAAGGCTGCTTCTTAAGAATGTTTTCATTTCTTTGAGGCTATTTCACTTGGAAAAGAAAAAGAAAAACAGAATTTTTTTTTAAGGAATTAGAAAGAATTTCTAGGTGGAGTTTTAGTCGGTTGTGGGAACTCACACAATGCCAATGTTCAAACATTTATCTTCTAGACATATTTTTTGAATCTCTTTTTGTAGACAGAATATTTTCTTTGGTTTGACATTAGTGATAGCTAAAACTTAATTACACAGACACATGAAATACCAGACTCTTACTTGAAAGTCAATATTATTTCTCTCAGATAAACCAGTGACATCCAGCTCTGAAATTCACGATTCATAAACATGAAGACATGAAGTTGAAGCCATTTGGGGGCCTGAAAGTCCTACCCTTATACAAAAGAGCAGTAAAGTGAGTTAGAGAGCAAAGAAGAATTGCATGCTGTCATGGTAAGAAGGCGAATTAAAGCTAAGCACCTCAATTTTTCAATTACACTGATGCATTCACAGAAATTCATCCCAGTTTTCAGTCCATAAAATTATGGATTTCATGCTAGTCAACAACCACTGATAAGAATAGCAAGGAAGCCACTGTACTCTTTCCTAATGTTTCTGACTTTGGGCTGTTCCGGGGTTTACAGTGTTTACACCTGGAGAAAGTTTTCCTGGGACTGGGGCACAGTTGTAGAGCATCAGCCTAGCTTGTGTGAACTCCAGTTTAGTACTCATCAGCAAACAGGAAGGAGGGAGGGAAGAAAGGGAGGAAGAGAGGGATGAAAGGAAGGGAGTAAGGGAGAGAAGAAAGAGGGGGAGGGAGAGAAGAAAGGGAAGGAGGGAGGAAAGAAAGAAAGAGAGAGGGGAAAGGGAGAGAAAAACAAAAAGAGAGGAGGGAGGGAGGGAGGAAAGGAAGGAAGGTGTCTATCTGATAAGCTAGTCATTTATTTAATGAGCCTCAGATCTACCTAGAAATGACTTGTTTTAGACTTGACTCTCTGTCTCATGCTGCAGAAGACCAGGAGTACCCCCTGTAGCTGGCTGCACCACACACACATCTAAAGACCTCAGAGGATTTTGCAGCCCTGTTCCTGTGCACTTCGCCCTGTGGGTCTTTGCCGGGATTGCCATGAATAGCACATATTAATCTTGCTGAAAGGCTTTTGGCTTTGCATGTATAATGCATACTTCAGGGAACACCAGCTTTCACCTCTGTGCACCCTCTGCATTTCATTGTGACATCTTAAACAGAAAGTGTTCTAACAAAGAAGGGCAATCTTCTTTCCATCAACTTCTTGACTCTCTCTATGGAAATTGTTCCCCAAATGCTCCCCGTTCATGGATTTCCATTTCCCCGATAATCAGTCAACTGAACTTCCAGCATAATTTTTCATCTTCCTGTGCACCCAAGCTTTGTAGAACAGAGACCCATGTCTGCACCTCAGAGGCAGTTTGTGTGATTAAGGTATATTGCTTTCCTATGGGTGCACTGCCAAATGGTGTTGGTGTAGATTCTACCCTGTTACAGAAACATTAAATTGATCATATTCTATTTTGGAAAGCCATTATGAGGTTAATAGAAACCCTGGACTGGATAGGTTTCTTCAAGGAGGGATGAGGAGACATTAACAGGAGTCAGATGCTGTCTTGAAGGATGTCGTAAATAGTTCTCTCTGCCAAACCTGAATAAATAGACATATCTGAAAATGGAGTATGGAGGTGTGATGGAGCTCAGTGAAGAATGCTTGCCAAGCAAACACGAGACTCCAGATTTGATGTCTAGTTCCCCCTCTCAATAAAGTCACCTCACTCAACACTCACAGGTTGTGCATCTCTCCCCGCTGAGAGCCGCACAGCATAACCAACAAGTGTCTTTTATCCCAAGACAGTGCTGACCACAGATGGAAGAAACAGCCCAACCAAAGACTCATTTGGTGAGCCAGAGCTTATCACAGTCAATTCAAGAACATAGGTGACTCAAAGCCAGCAGCATTCCTGAAAAGCCACCCCAGCATGGGTGACAATTTACCAAAGCTACACCCTGGGAGCTCACTGCTCAACTTGCAGGCAGTTCCAGAGAGAGCCTCCTCACAGCTGTTTATACCACCTTTATAATGTCGTGGTACAGCTCTGTTTAAAAAAAAAATACAGTCAGTGCAAATATTTGACCAAACACCTAGGTACAAGGCCTAGTAAAGCTAAGCCAGAAAATCAGCCATTTTGAGCTGGATACAGTGGCACACACTATAATCCCAGCACTGGAAAGGCTGAGGCAGGGAGATGGTGAGGTTTGCAGCCAGTCTGGACTGCATAGTGAGACTCTGTTTCAAAATAAAAATTATGTCAGCCCACCATCCAACAATTGCATTCAACACAGGCGTCCAACAATATTCACCGAGCTATCCCCGAGATCACAGTCTGAGCTGGCCCTTCAACCCCTAGTCTCTCTCCCTCCTGTGTTTCCTTCCTTATATCCATTCCACACACTTGAACTATAGAGATGTAAAACACAAATCAGACAGCGTGATTTCTCTAACTCAACGGTTTGCTGAGGACAAACCACATCTCTTTGGCATAGCATTCTCCACATCCTCGTGACTTTGCTCAGTCCGGCCCTCCAAGCCTTGCTTCCTGAAGTGCTCTGTACAGCTTTTACAAGTGAGTGGTGAGAGATGGTTGAGTTTAGAAGGAATAGATCACTGGATGTTTGTTGATTTCTGCCACACACTGTCCTGCCTTCAAAACACACATCCACTTCACCTGCAGCTCTTCCCTGTCCCCTTTCCTTCCACCTCTCTTCATTGTTAGTGACCCTGCCTACCGCATTTCTAAAAGATATCGTGCATCCCACTGTGTCTTAGCCCTCTGCAGTGGATGTGCTTACCCAAGTCAGGACCTCAAACGTGTACAGATGCAAGGAGACACTTTGATAGCTGTGGTGAAATAAAAGCATGTTCCTTGCCCCTGGCGTGTTGTTTTTATCTGAGACAAGAACTTTCTTGTCCCAGGTTGGCATTGAACTTCCAATGGTTGGGTTCAATCTCATGATCCTTTTCTGCTTTGACAGTACTAGGATTCAGGCATGCACCACCAGAGATGTCGGAATATCCTTATGCTGGAAACAATGATACTGCTGTCTATCCTGCCACCCAGACAGACAGACAGACACGCATACACACACAATTCAATGCAGAGTCCTGGTGTACAGTGTGAAATTCTTCTACTTTATTGGAGTCTTCTGTTTGGTTAAAACCTCAGCTCCCTACCATCCCTTTTTACAAAGAGTCTGAAATTACTTAGGGGCTTCACCCTAGCCCCCTGGCATCCATCTTAAAATGTTGGGTGGAAAACTCCATTCCATGCCCCCTCCCCTGGGAGTGGCCACAGTCCAGACTCCACCTCCAAGAAAGCCCACCAAATGGTGATCCCTCCCCAGGGAAGGTCAAGACCACTCCCACAGGCTATTTAAACTGCCCCCCAGAGAATGAACACATGGTCTCCCGGTTTTCTTTCCATGGTCTTTCGGTTCTCTGTTCCCCTCTCCATGTTTTCCCAGGGGGCCACAGCAGAGTGCTGCCATCCACTGAACCTGGGCATCTTCTAATTCGGTCTGATTTGGTCTTATTGGGATTATTGCATCGGCAGAGGTTTGTCAGCCAAGGAAAACTACTTAACATCTTACCCTTCCCAGATCTACACCCTCACTCCTAACAATGGCTTCTTACTTGAATGAGAAACACGACTGCCTGCAACCTTGTGCCACCTACCTCCTCTGAGCTGGTTTTCTCTGTCACTGCCGTGTGGTGCCTGATACTTTATTGGCCCTGTATAGTTGTATATTTGTTTATTTTGAAAATGGGTCTCACAGTGTAACCAGGCTCTCCTCAAACTCATGATTCTCCTACTTTAACCTTCTGGGTACAGGGACTGAAGGTGTGCCTCAACACACTCATCTTTATCCATGTTTGTAGCTGGTTTTATCTTTTAACTCTTTGGGGTCCACCACCCAGCTCCCAAATACACAGAGACTTATTCTTACTTATGAAAACCCATCATTAGCTTGACTTATTTTTATCAAGTTTTTCTAGCTTAACCCATTTCTCTTCTGCTTCTTCTGTACTTTCTACCTTTCTTTATTCTATGTCTTTCTTTCCTTGTTACTGCTTGGCTGGTTGTGTGGCTGAGTAACTAGCCCCTGGCGTCCTCCTCTTCTTCTCCTTTTCTGATTCCTCCCCCTCTCTTCTGAGCTTTGATTTCTCTTATTTATTCTCTCTGCCTGGTAGTCCCACCTAGCATTCTCCTGCCTAGCTATTGGCCGTTCAGCTCTTTATTAGATCAATAAGGTGTTTTAGGCAGGCAAAGCATCAGTTTTACAGAGTTAAACAAATGCAACATAAAAGAATGCAACACATCTTTGCATCATTAAACAAGTGTTCCACAGCACAAACAAATGTAACACATCTTAAACCAATATTCTACAACACATATTGTAATATGTTTTGTGTCATAAATGTGCTATACCAATATTCAGGACACATTTGTGTCTTTCTACAATATAACTGTCTAATGAATACCAAAAAATATCACAAGCTGCATCGTTTTGTGATTAACATTTCTTGTATAATCAATCAATCATTGTTTGGGGTAGTTACCTATTTAAGTAAGAACAAGAAAAAAGGAACTATGCTTTATTGCATGTGTTAGTTACTATTCCATTTCTATGAAGAGATACTGAGGCAACTTATAAAAGAAAAGCATTGGACTGGGGGCTTGCTTAAAGTTTCAGAGGGTGAATCCATGACCACCATGGTGGGGAGCATGGCACTGGAATATTAGCAGTCAGCTCACATCTGATCCACAAGTTGCAAACAGAGAGACAGAGAGAGAGAGAGAGAGAGAGAAAGAGAGAGAGAGAGAGAGAGAGAGAGAGAGAGAGAGAGAGAGAAAGAGAGAGACTAAGACCAACTGGGCTTTTGGAGCATAAAATCCAGTGACGCCTCCAACAAGGCCACACCTCCTAATTCTTCCTGAATAGTCCAACAACTAGGGACCAAACATCCAAGTATATGAGCCTACTGGGACTATGCTCATACAAAACACCACACTTTACTTATTCCTTCTCCAGCACTGTCTTGCTTTCATGGCCAAGTATTTGACCTATGAACTTCACCTTCCCTCTAAAGAACACCAAGCGAATGCTGACCACTGTGTGCAGGATACAATGGGACAGCCATTCTAGTGGTCTCTTAGACAAGAGAGCGTGGCCTACCAAGTGACAGTGATCACACTCCTTAGCATTCATCCAAATAACTGAAAACATATGTCCCCACAAAGCCTGCTTGCAAAGGTAGAAAGCAGCCTTATCCACGATTGTCCAAGACCTGAAACACAGAAGACGGCTTTCAAAAGGTAAGCAGAAAAGAAATAGATACCATAGGAATTCCATTTTAATCTCACATAAGTAATTTATTGGTATCAAATACAAGAGTGAGCCCTGGTACAGGAATATTTAAGCCAATTAAGAAAAGCTGTTGCAGTGTAACAGAAACAGTGATTCCTACCACAGGGTCTACGCAGAACAACGCCCAACTTAAAAAAGAGACAAATATCTTCCCCAGAGGAACTTGAAGTCAGTGTCAGCTCTGCATTAAAAGTAAAATTCACTTCATAGGGAAGATTTAATTAAGCTCCCTGATATAAAACTTTTCAAACATGCTGCAGGTCAAAATTAGAAAACAAATATAAAAGGTTTGATTAAACCTCCAATGACAAAATTTAATCTTCTCTAAAAGACGCCGCAGAACTGAGAGTCTGAGGTTCTCTGCTTACAGCTGGATGAACAAACATGCGCTCGATATTTAATCTTCTGTGAAGGGATGGCAGTTTGCAGTGTGCTTGGAGCTGGTGAGGAAATTATTAAAAAATCAGGGAGTGTGTGAGTGTTTCAGGGGATCCACAGTCGGCTGGAAAAATTGACTAGAAGAGCCAGTGTGGAGGCAAATCAGTGAAGACAGAGCTGCTGGACTGGAAGCTATTGGTCTTCAGGCTACTGAGAGCAAGGAATGCACAAGCCCTGCTCCATTACTCAAGAGAACAAAGTGCTTGCCACTTCATTTTCCCATTGCGTTTAATGGAGGGGTAAAAGCCGGCAATGTGGTAGAACAAACCAGGTGACCATTAATAAGTGCTTAGAGATGTCTTCAGTGGAAGGGAGCGTTACTTTGAAAGTCAAGAGTCTATCCTCTTGACTTGGATCTCAGAGCTGAAGTCCAACTCAGAAGTCACCCGAGTCAATCATTCTTCCCGCGCTTACATTGCCCCTTCGAAAACTCTACCAAATGCAATCTAATCCAAGCTCAAAAGTATTTAATGAAACTTGACCAAAGGCCAAATATGGTAGCATGTACCTGTGATCCCAGTCCTAGAGAAACTGAGTCAGAAGGATTGTGAGTTCAAAGCCAGACTGAGTAAACAGTGAAACTGTTTTCAAAAAGAAAGGAAAAGAGGAAAAATAAAAGACCCATCTAAAACGATTGATACATCAACAATCTGCAGAGCCTAGTTGTCCCCAGTCTTTGTGCCTTGATTTTAAGAAAGTGCCCCCACTCTGGGGGCATTGAGACTCTTCCTTTAGTGATTTGTACAAAAGAAAATCACATCTGTCCCAAATGTCACTTGGCATCCCTTGAAAGTTACAAACACACACACACACACACACACACACACACACACACACACACACACACACAGCAGCAGCAGCAGCCGCAAGAAAGAATTTGCTTTTTATAAGGCCCATCTACTTTGACAAAGCACTTATTTACTCAACAAAATAAAGCTAATTCTTCACCCAACACATAGTCAAGACCCTCTCCAGACACGCAGATCTCACCATAGCCATGCTGTTACTTGAACTGCACCATAAACAGCTTTGGCAGATACTATGAAACTCTTCCTTCTTCCTAGGTCCTTTGCTGCATATTTCCCGTGACCCACTGGACAGGTTATGGCTTTGATGGCTAACTAGGACTGAACTTGACTTGACTATGAGACCCTCCAAAACAAGAGAACAAAGTGTTTTCAGATGGTAACGGAATGGGGTTTGGGGCAGTCTGTAGATGGGGCATACAATGTCATTGTGCCCTTTCTGTTTAAAAATTTCTAGCTATTATGAAGATGTTATCAGGTTTCCCTAATGGAATTGTCATGGTTTAGTTATTAGATGTCAGTAAATCTGCCTTCACCTTGGGATGACAATCTATAAAATTTCATCGTAAGAGAAAAATGGAACTTAGCCCATTCAGTTCCTAGATCTTAATTAGTATTTGCAGGCCTGTGAGCATATCAGCTTGCCTGGGGTTTCTTTATACAAACAGCAGGGGATTAATTCAAAAGTACAATCTGTTCTCCGCAAGATAGCCATGACAACATTCTTAAAATGTACATCAGATATTGCTACTCCCCACCAAAGGCAGCTCACAACACTATAATTCTGAAAAGGTGGCCATACTGTCTGGTCCAGGGCCATGTCTCTAGCTCCACTCCGCCTGTTCTCCCTTCCTTGCAGCCCCAACTCTTTGCTGGACCCCTGATTACTCCTCAGACATGCTGGGCACACTAAACTAGGGATCTTATGTTTGTTGGTCTCTCTAAAATATTCCACTTAGACTTTCAGAGTATGCTCCTCCCTTCATCAAGAGTTCAGATCCACTGTCGTAAATACTACCACCACTGATTTCACCTAAGAATACCTTAAAATGTTCTTTTTGCTGTTTTAACCTCTTAACTATTGGGATTTTTATTGTTTACTAGATTATGACTATGTCCTTCATTCATATATCCAAAATTCCTTTCAAATTGCTCTTTAAACATGCTACAAGCAAAATAAATTAATAAATTAACTGCTTGCTTTGGTTACCCATAATAGCCATCCTGACAACATATTTGGCTCTTAGCCTCAGGAAATAAAAGTTTAAGAAAACCTCATCAATTCTTAGGTATTATTATGATCACTAGCTAAGAAGATAAAGGATGCTGCAATAAATACCCAAATGCAAATGGCATGGTGCTCCATCAGAAGACATAGGCTTGTAGAAACCAGTAAAAGTGGTCAAAAGACTCTACAGATCTAGGGACCATGGCCAGAAGGGCAGGGAAGAATAGAGCCACCAAACCATCAGAGGTGTCAGCAGGCACCTTCCCATGGTTCTCTAAGGTGGGAAGAGTCCCACATGCTCAAGTGATTGGAAGTACTGGATCTGTCCCTTGTCATCCTGTTTTTTTGCCCATTCTAGGTTAAGCTGGCCACCTGCTTGGGAGACGCTGCCTAAAATACGCTGAAGGTACTACAAGCAGGTCAGAACCTAGGGCGAGGACCTTGGATAAACACAGTCAGACAATGAAAATCAACTGTGTCAGTGGGTACTTACAGTTTTGGCTGTTCCCTGGGGGTTTAGGTTAATGGCTACTCGGTGCCAGGCAGAAAGACAGACAGTGGAATTCTCTGTGTAAACCAGAGATGACAGAGAAATTGCATGGAGCATCAAAGAGGCAAGAAAATCAGCAGGGACTGACAGGAGCCACAGATCCTGGTGAATTTCACGTTCCAACATGAGCCCGTTGTGCGCTGAAAATAAACAGTCTGTTGTGTAGGAAACCTAGGTCAGTTTGGTTCTTGAAGACATAAAACAGGCTGCTAACTTTGGGCTGTAAACAAAATCTCTTTAGAATGCATATATAATGAACAGTATCACCAGAAGTAGATGAGGGTCATGAACTCCCATCACACAGAAAGTAAACGCCAAGTCCCTTGCCATGCAAATCAGTTAGCAACTGTTGCTTCTGGACTGCAGTGATAAAGAGAAACTCATGTGGCAACATCTAAGAAACTCAGGCTCCAGAAATCAAAGCTGCTCTCAGATTGTCCAGAAGAGAGTGGATAAAGTCCCAAGACTGGCATTACCTCCAAAGGAATTAATTAGCCAAAGTGCTAGGAAAAACAAACATGCCATGCCCAGAGATTTTGTTTCCCAACATATTTCCAGGGTCACTTATACTATTAATTGGTTTCCATGGTGAGGAACACACCTCACAGTCCTCCCCAACCTGGGGGGGGGGGGCGGGCGGGGATAATGCTCAATGAGACAGGGGACACATATTCAGGTGGGCATTTTAAAACCATACCAGAGCCAGAGGATGGTGTGCACGCCTTAGATCCCGGCACTTAGAGGGCAGAGGCAGGCAGATCTCTGAGGTGGAGGCCAGCCTGGTCTACAGAGCGAGTTCCAAGACACTCAGGGCTACTCAGAGAAATCCTGCTTCAAAACAAGGGCTCCGGGCGGCAACACAGAAAAAGCCACAGCTCACCACCACGCCATGTGGCTGGCAGGGCAGGTCTTAACCAAGCGGCGCCCACTGCCTAGGGGGCCAGGTAGTCAGACAGCATTGTGGTGAGTGGGTCCAGGGTGGGGAGGGGGAAGAGAGAGAAGTGGAGTGGTTCATAGGCTAGGGAGAGAGGCAGATCTGAAGAGATGAGGGAGATGAAGAACAGGCTAATGTAAATGACCCGCTAACCACCTATGTTCAGGGTCATTTCCAGGCCTGGACAATTGCCAAGAGCCAGTCTTGGTCTAGGGCCCTGAAGAAGCTGAGGGCTGTGCTGCTGGAGTCAGGTGTCCGAGGTTGGTGTCTGAGGGCCAGGCTGCCCTGGGGGCCATACCTACCTGAGTCACCTGCACTTCCACCTGGAGCCATGGTGACATCCAGGTCTGGGCTGCTGAAGACCATGCCTGGGTCTGTTGTCCTACCACACCTGGGGTCTGTGTGGATGGCCCATGGCCCATGGGACAACCAGAGGCCACATGGATGCTCAGGGTCTGGGCTTTACCCTGTGGCCATGCTAGTCTCTGAGGGTTAGGCCACAGCCAGGACCATTCCAAGCTGTGCGACTGGCACTGTCACCTGGGGCCATGATGTCGCCCAGTTTAGAGCTGCTGCTGAGGGTCATGTGTGGGTCCGTGGCCCTACAGCAGTCAGGGTCTGAGTTGATGTCAGTGGCTCCTGATGCCATTAAAGTCCATGCCAATGCCAGAAGTCTGGGCAGCCACCTGGAGCCACATTGGTTTCCAAGGGCCACAGAGCTATGTGGGCCATGCTGGAATGGGCAGCCTGTGCCGTCATCTGTGGGCATGGTGACATCTGAGTCCTGGTTATGGTCTACAACCTTGTCTGGGTCTACAGTCCTGCCACAGCCAATGTCTGTGTTCATGTCTGGTGGCCCATGCTGCCACTAGAGGGCACACAGATGCCCAGGGTCTAGGTCACAATCTATGGTCATGTGGGTGTCTGGGTAGCTGACCTGAGTGCCTGCATCATCACCCGGGGCCATGATGTCATCCAGGGCAGGGCTGTTGCCCCAGGGTCATATCTGGGTCTGCCCCTCTATAGCAACCAGGGTCTGAGTTGATGTTCATAGCCTCCATCACCACAGAGGACCACATGGATGCCTGCGAAACGGTCAAGCCCCTGAGACCGTGTTGGTGTTCGAGGCCCATGCTACTACCAGGGCCATACTGATCTGGATGACCTGTGCTGCCACCAGGGCCATGATGATGCCTGAGCCCCGGCTCAGGGTCCGTGGTCCTGCTGTGGCTGGGGTTTGCGCTGATGTCCATGGCCCAAGTTACCACAGGGGTCATAGGAACAAACTATGTTGAAATCAATCCGAGGGCTGTGCTGAGCTGACCCACCCTTCATTGGTCCTGTGATAGCAGGCTCCACCCCTTGCTGGATCCTGCAGCAGGAGAGCTGGCCCCTGCAATCAGGAAAGATGACCCCACACACACACAGGAGCGTGCACCTCACCTGGACAGCACCCTAGACCTGAACCTGTTGTCAGGGACACAGGTGAGCCAGTACTGAGGGCAGAAGAACAGCAGAGCTGACCGTCCCTCCCCCTCCCCCATCTTCCCTGTGGCGGCTTAGCTGAGGAAAAGGTACCCTCCCCCTCCTGCCGCCTCTGGCTACCTGCAGCAGGCAAGAGAGCTGGCCCCCGGGGGCGTGGTCAACTAGCCTTGTCACTCACCAGTTGCAGCACACAGGAGAGTAGACCCTGCACCATGCCAGGGCGGCACACTAGAGCTAGACCTGTGGTCAGGACACAGGTGAACCAGCCCTCAGGGGCATGAGAAGAGGAGAGCTGTCCCTGCCTGCCTCCTCATAAGCCTGCTCCATAAGAGAGAGGGTCCTGCACCTTGTCTGGGCAAGACAGTCGGGCCAGACCCAAAGACCTGAGAGCAAGAGAACTGACCCTGCTCCTTGCTGTAGGCTGCATTTATTATTGAATACATTTCTGACACAGCGCCCTCCGGATAATCAGTGTTGCTGACGAATCTCCCTTCCAGTCAGCAATCTGATGGTCACAGCTGGGTGTGAGTGGCTGGCTCTGCTTCAGGCATCTTCAGCTAGAACGACTCCACTCCTGATGTCTCTCATCTTCCTTGAACCAGTGGATAATCCAAGACATGGATTCAGGTCCCTGAAGCCTGGGCAAAGAACTGACATCCTTTTATCTCCAGTCACATGCTTACTGATTCAGGAAAATTGTGTTGGAAAACCCAAAGACAGGGGCAATGAAATACATTCCACCCAAGAAAAAGCAACTGAGTGAGACATAAGAAGAAAAAAAGAACGGGGCTTCATAGTAAGATTGATCACGATTTTTATCACTAAAATCCTGATGGATTAAAAACTGCACTTAAACACAAAAATCAGATAGTTTGTTTTCCTTTACAGTTTCCAGAGGTAAGTTGTATTGAGAACAGAACTCCTTGAATCAAAAGCCTTAACCAAAATGAAGTGTATATGGGGAAGCTATTTGGAAACCGATGCTCTTGCAATCCAAGTAAAAAAACTGTAATGAGAGAGGACAGTAAAATGCATATCATGTGAAAGAACAGAAAGAACTCGAAGATAAAGAAGATTTAAGCAGAGATGGGATAAGAGACCCAGAACTAAGGGTGTACTCATAAGGAAACCCTATAAAACCCTGCTTGCCTGTAAACTATTTAAAAATAGAATTTTACATTTTAAAAGGTGTTTGAACAGAAGTAACCCACATTAGTGAACAGTGCTAAAACAATCCAAAACACAAGAATTGTTAAATAAAAAAATCTTAGAGCCAAACACAGGTAATCTCCCTACAAATTATTCTTCAAAGAGGTCTCAGAGGCCCCCAAAAGAATATAGTCTATTGCCATTGCTATTCGTGGCCCACTACAACTAGAAGGTAATAGGGCATATTGCTGAAAACATCACACACTTTAGTTGCAGGACACAAAGAAATTGGTCTTGAACTAAACAGAAAACTTTCCCTGTTTGCTGGATTTCATAGTGCTAGAAGATTCCGTCCAAATTGGGGGTATAGATGGATAAAAAGATGATTGATAGAGATAGATAGATGGATGGATGAAAAAGATGGTAGCTAGACAGACAGACAGACTAGATACATTCATTCATACATACATACATACATACATACCAATGACCCTATCTAGCACTGGACCCTACATGCTACAATAATGATCTGCCAGGCAAGATGTTCCCACTGGTTTAAGAGCAGTAAAACAGTTTATGGGATAACCACTCTCTTGATGAGATCTGAGTGTTCCACAGGAGGGAATTCACACCGGGTACCATAAATACGGTCAAAGCATGGCTGGGGAAGGTATGGGTAGAGAGGGGAACCTATAGATATTGATTTTCTAAACAGTAATGTCTAACTGCCTTCTAAGTTATGATTCTATCCATTGATTTTTGGTGTGTACCATGGGCTGAAAACAAGAATGAAATGGTAACTTCTGTTATTGGTGCATCCAGTGTCTCTGCACTTCTGAAACCTTGAGGATAGGAAGAACAGAAGTTAAGGTTCTGCCAAGATGAAGGTATGGTCTCTACACTTAGCTAAAAGTCCAATGGCTTTGAGTAGTGAGCTAGTATCAAGGTTGCATGGCACCCCTCAGAAAACCACAAAGAATTCTACCCTGGTACTGAGCACATGGCACCAAAGAGAGGTGGTATTCTTCTGAAAACAGTGACCACATGAAAAGCCCTGATGTGCAGAGAACCCCAAACCAGGAGTTGGAGTAGAGATCATAGTAAAGACTGGCAGCTGTTCTGGAGACCATGGCAGAAAGCAAGTGACTCTTGGGAGAAAAATGAGCCATTTTTATTTCAGGGAATCCCCAGAAATAATGACCACCATAAGACTGCACATAGCCAGGTACACAAGGAAACCAAATAAGAACTGTCAGGAAGCAGAACAGATAGCAGAAACAAACCTCCAAGTATCAGAATCAGCAAGTGCAGATTTAAAAATAACAGAGAATCAGGTAGGCTTCCAGCAGACCTTCCTATCTCTCTATTCCACCTGACCCAATCCCCCAGTCTCCTCCCTAGCACTGCAGCAGAAGGTCAACTACAGCCTTCCCTCCCTACTGCCCACATCTAATGTTTAGACCATTAGACATAGACCATACCTCCTGCCTTCCTTCCCCCCACTTGTTCTTTTGTTCCAGACCGCAAATCCAGCAGGCATCCCCTACTAACCCAAAGGCCATTCGTCCTAGGGCAACAAGTAGGCTGAAAATGCACGTGTGCGTGCGCGTGCGTGCGCGCGCGCGCGCTACTGCTCCTGAAATACAACCTCCCCACCCCCGTTTCATCCCCAGCTCAGTAGCTGTAAATCTGCTATGGTCTCCCCTTCCTTTTTGTCCCCATCCCCAAGGGATCACAAAGACACTCCCCTCAAACCTTTTTCCCCAAACTCATTCCAGTATCCCAGGCCCCTAACACCAGCAGTTTTCCCTGTCAACACAGCAGTTGGACTAGCCATGAAAATGGGCAACACACAGCTGTCACATTCCCCAAAAATCCAGAAAGGAAACAGAAACCAAGCAACAAAACATCCAGCCAAAAAAAAAGACAAATCCAAAAATCAGCACCTAGACCTTTAGTAATCACAAAAGCCAGGTGCCAAGACACCAGCAGAAGAATTGTCGTGACCAGCAGACTTGTCAAATGGTACCTGAGTAGGGAGTGAGGATTAAGAAAGAGAGAGACAAAAGACAGTAGAATGGGGAGGGCTCTCAATAAATACTGCAGCAGCCGCAAATTTATTTCTCATACCCCTTTTATACCCAAAGCAAAAAGGAGAAGTCAAAAGATTTCCTTACCATGGCTCAAAGAACAAATAAGCATAATCACCTCCTTAATTCTCAAAACATCTAGTAACCACGCCTTTTACCAAACATCCTGTTATTTGGTCTCAAGGAGCAAGAAATCTAGAGACCATGCCTTTGGCCAAACATCCTGTTAATTGGCCTTGAGGAACAAGAACAGGCTTGAATCTCTGACCTTAAGACAAGATGGAATAGAGATGCTGTGGGGCTCACACAAAGAATACAATGAGTAACAGCCAGGGAAATAGGTCTCTACCAGAGCCCAGCTATCCTACCACAACAGGCCCTGAATATTACAACACAGCTAAAGCATAAGAAAAAGACCTTAAAACAACTTTTATGAATATAGCAGAGGTCCTTAAAAAGAAATGAATAAATCCCTTAAATCCAGGAAAGCACGCGCGCACGCACACGCACACACACACAGTGTAAGGAAATAAATAAAACTGTTCAAGACCTGAAATTATAAATGGAATTAATAAATAAAACCCAACTGAAGGAATTCTGGAAATGAAAAATTTAGAAACTCAAACAGGAAGTACAGAGGCAAGTTTCACCAACAGAATAGAAGAGACAGAAGAGAGAATCTCAGGTGTTGATAATACAATAAAAGAAATAGGTACACTGATTAAAGAAAATGTTAAATCAAAAAAAAAAAAAAAAAGCTCCTGACACAAAACATTTAGGAAATCTGAGACACTATGAGGAGACCAAACCTAAGAATAATAGGAATGGAAGAAGGAGAAGAATCCCAGCTCAAAGGCCCAGGAAATGCTTTCAACAAAATCATAGAAGAAAATTTTTCTAACCTAAAGGAGATGCCTATAAAGGTATGAGAAGCATATAAAACACCAAATAGATTGGACCAGAAAAGAAAGTTTCCTTGCATTTAATTGTCAGAAGCCACGCAGCCTAGTGTCAGATCAGCAAATGATGGCCTGTCCAAAGTGTTTCCTCGGGGCACAACTCTTGTGGAAACAGATACTCACTTGACAAGGATCAGTTGACCACATGACAGTGTAGGAATCTGCAAGATTCATGCAACTTACAGACTCTTTTCTCTCTCATTATATTGTTGATTCTTTGGCAGTTTTTAGTTTTACTTTGCCAATCACACACACACACACACACACACACGACAGCTGTAATTTCCCCCTGGAATTCTGTTCTTTCTCAAATACTTTCCCCTAAGATTCAGCAGGGGGCTAATGCTTCTAAAGTCTCTTATCTGGAATTACTAATGATAACTCCTAATCCTGGGAACTTTTCTGACTCAATAGAGACAGATACATATGAAAAAAACAACACTTGAAACATTAACCATGTCTCACAGTTCTGGGAAGGAGAGTAAGGCATGCTGACACAGAATAGAGAAAAAAAAACTTAGGAATAAACATAGTGTCAACTGTTTAGAGTAAGTTCCTTGGACACCAGGTATATAGAACCATTGGTAGGATCGAGTATGATCCAATGGGGGGAAATGCAATATAAAATATGGGAGGGATAGATCCATCCTTCCCATACACAGATGGGGAAAGAGTGCCTTAGCAAGGACTGACTTTTTTTAATTTTATTTTTATTGAGCTCTACATTTTTCTCCGCTCCCCTCCCTGTCTCTCCCCTCCCCTTCAACCTTCTCCAAAGGTCCCCATGCTCCCAATTTACTCAGGAGATCTTGTCTTTTTCTACTTCCCATGTGTGTGTGTGTGTGTGTGTGTGTGTGTGTGTGTGTGTGTGTATAGGTGTGTATATATACATATATGTAAGATATATATGTATCTTAGAGTCCTCGTTGTCTAGGTTCTCTGGGATCAAGGACTGACTTGTACAGAGACACTGATACATAGGACCCTCTTCCAGAAAAGGGAACTTTATAAAGCATATCTTGTAGACGTGAAAAATTATTTGGGATTGAATATTGTTGCCCTTAAAGCATTATACTCACGTCTTTACCTTTTAACTCTTTAACCGCAAGTAGGTGCCAGATGACAGAAGCACTGTAAGAGCAGAATGTGTCTTTCTCAATGTGTAGTTAAGTCTGAAAAATGTTGAGCTTGATGTCTAGGATAAAGTTATGGAGGGGTGGGAAAGTATGCTTGGAGAGGCATAAGAAGGAACAATTGGGGCCTTATCGTGATTATGATATATTTCTTAAAAGTCAAAAATAAGAGCCAATAAGAAAGATGTTCTTGTAAGCATGCTAGAAAAAAAAAAACTCTGTTAAAAGTATAAATAAAGATTGCTTGAGTGCTATCCACCCGGGGATCATAATTTTTCATTGTATTGATGCCCCTTCCCTGTCTCAGGACCTGAACCTGAGCCAAGACTGGACCCCAGAACATGATAATCAAAATAGTAAACATACAGAACAAAGAAAGGAATATTAAAATCTGCAAGGAGAAAAGATCAAGTAACATATAGAGGCAGACCTATTAGATTTATCAATGGAGACTCTAAAGGCCAGAAGGGCCTGGACATTGAGACAAAAATGAAACTGAGAAATACTGGAGTTAACAGACATTATAAACCAAATGGACCTAGCTTATTTACAGAACATTTGACCCAAAAACGAAAGAATATATCTTCTACTCTGCACCTCATGGAACTTTCTCCAAAATTGACCACATAGACACAAAGCAAGTCTTAACAGATACAAAAACATCAAGGTGACTCCCTGATCCTATCAAATCACCACAGATTAAAGCTGGATTTCAACAACAGCAGAAAGAAGAGAACGCTTACAAACTCACAGGAACTGAACAAATTCTCTGCTGAATGAAAAATGGATCAATACAGAAATGAAGAAATTAAAGATTTTCTGAAAATGAATACACAGCATACCCAAACTTATCTGACAGTTCTAAGAGGAAAGTTCATTAAACTAAGTAGCTATAAAAAAAAAAATGGAGAGACCTTATACTTGTGACTTAACGGCACACCTGAAAGTTCTAGAACAAAAAGAAGTAAGCACACTCAAAAGAATAGACTGCAAGAAATAATCAAACTGGGGGCTGAAATCCATAAAATAAAAACAAAGAGACCACTACAAAGAATCAAGGAAACATAGAGCTGGTCCATTGAGAAAATCAATTAAGACAGACAGACCCTTACCCAAACTAACTAAAAGGTGGAAATAGAATATCCAAATTAACACAATCAGAAATGAAGAGAGGGACATAATAGACACTGAGGATACCCAGAGAATTATAAGGACTACTTTAATCTATACTTCAACAGATTAGAAAATCTAAAATAAATGGACAATTTTCTCTATAGGTACCACTTACAAAAGTTAAATCAATATCAGATAAACAATTTAAATCAATCTATAACCCCTAAGGAAATAAAGGCAGTCTTAAAAGTCTCCGAAACAAACAAACAAAAAATAACAAAAACAAGGCCAGGGAGTTTTAATGTAGAATTTTACCAGACTTTCAAAGACAAGTTGATACCAATATTCTTCAAAATATTCCACAAAATACAAACAGAAGGAGCATTGTCAGGTTCTATGAGGCCACAGTCACACTGATACCCAAATCACACAAAGACTCAACAAAGAGAATTACAGACCAATTTCACTCATAAACATTGATACAAAAATACTCAATAAAATACTAGCAAATCAAATCCTAGAACACATCAAAAAGATCATCCACCATGATCAAGTAAACTTCATCCCAGAGATGTAGGGATGTTTCAATACACACAAATCAATAAATATAATCCACCATATTAAAAAAGCTGAAAATCATCTCATTAAGTGTCGGAAAGGCCTTTGACAAAATGCAACATGACTTCATGATAAAAGTCCTGGAAAGATTAGGGATAAAAGGGACATACCTAAACATAATGAAGGCAATTTACAACAAGCTTACAGCCAGCATCAAACTAAATGGAGAGAAACCCAAAGCAATTCCACTGAAATCAGGAACAAGACAAGGTTGTCCACTCTCTACTATCTATTCAATACAGTACTTGACGTTCTAACTGGAGCAATAAGACAACAAAGGAGATCAAGGGGATACAAATCGGAAAGAAGAAGTAACAGTATCGCTATTTGCAGATGATATGATAGTATATAAGTGACCCTGAAAATTCCACCAGGAAGTTGATAAACATCTTCAGCAAATGCTTGGATACAAAATTAACTCAAAAAAATCAGTATCCCTCTTGTATACAAATGACAAATGGACTGATAAAGAAATCAGGGAAACACCACCTCTCACAATGGCCTTAAGAGCATCTGCCGCTCTCACAGATGACCAGCGTTCTGTTGCCAGTGCCCATTTGGTGGCTCACAACCTACTGCAAAGCCCAGTTTCAGGAGGTCTAGCACCCTCTTCTGGCCTCCATGGGTACTAGGCATGCATGGGGTGCAAAAACGTGTGCAGACAAAATACTCATACACATAAAATAAAAATAAATCTTTAAACTAAAAACTTAGACATGTCACATGCAAGAAAACACTTGCCATGGGGGGAAAGTAGGAAAATGACATGATAACTTGAAAATAATGAAGTATAAATTGCAGAAACAGGAAAATATGACACTAAAATAAAAATACAGTATTGAAGCCCTTTTGGATGTCAGCATGGCAACTTCTCAGAGAATTAGGAAACAACCTTCCTCAAGACCTAGCAATACCACTTTTTGGATATATATCCAAAGGATGCTCAACCATGCCAAAAGGACATGTGCTCAACTACGTTCATAGCAGCATTGTTTGTCATAGCCAGACTTCAAACAACCTAAATGCCCCTTGACTGAAGAATGTTTAAGGAAAATGTGGAACATTTACACTACACAGCAGAAAAAAAAAAAAACGACATCTTGAATTTTGCAGGCAAATGGATGGAGCTAGGAAACATCATTTTGAGTGAGAAAACCCAGATACAGAAAGACAATTATCACATTTACTCACTCATAAGTGGTTTTTAAACATAAAGCAAAGAAAACCAGCCCACAAATCACAATCCCAGAGAACCTAGACAACAATGAGGACCCTAAGAGAGACATACATAGATCTAATCTACATTGGAAGTAGAAAAAGACAAGATCTCCTGAGTAAATTGGGAGCATGGGGACCTTGGGAGAGGGTTGAAGCGGAGGGGAGAGGCAGGCAGGGGAGCAGAGAAAAATGTAGAGCTCAATAAAAATAATACAGTATTAAAAATAAATGTGCTTATTTGGCAGCATGCTAGGCACAGGAAAAATAATGAACCACAAGAAACCCTGATTGAGTTGTACAGAATACAGTACAGAAAAATCAAAGGACTTTAAACTTCAGAAGAGAAGGTGAGAGCTATGGGCTATGCTGTGATGCTTCCCAGTGGCCATGAGAAAGAGAATGGATGTAAGTACATTCAAAGAACCCACAACTGAGAGTCAGGGCTGATGAAAGAGCTCAGTGCCCAGGTACTGGGCTCAAACTCCCAAGCAAAGTGAATAAAAGAAAAGAAACCTCATGTCCAAACATTAAAGCAAAACTCTAAAAATGCTCAAGGCTGAAAAAAAAATCTCAAAAGCAACCAAAGACAAAGCAGGCTGAAATCAAAAACCTGTATATCAATCCTCAGCCATCTCAGCTGGTACATGCCAAAGCTCATCAGCTTGGAAGGTCCAAGAGCTGATGGCAAACTGCACACGATGAATTGGTGTGCAATGTGTCCCAGAGACACATTGAAATGGAGACACTGGAGAATACCTTGCACATTGCCTGGGGAATTAGCCCACCACTAGACTTCGGGAAATGAGGAGCAGTAAGATATAACCATTACTGCCGCCTCCCCAGCTTCATTGCCCAATACAGAATCAGAAACAAATGTGAAGCCGCTACAGCTCTACATGGATGCAAATACTAGTACTGAATCCATGTGGGCATCACAGCCAAGGTTATGCACTGAATAGAGACCCTAAGGCAGCTTAGGTCACAGCTTAAGCCCCAAATATAGGAACAGTTCAGCTCAGTAAGGTTAGTGCACACCCACAGTGTTGTCTTAATGTGATAGTTGACTTTCCAGCTTTCTTCAATCCCTCTCCTCCTAGCTGTGAAAGATTCATGGGGCACTGGTTCTTTGCCATATAACAACCCACTGGACAATGTCAAAAAACCCAACTATATGGTTCTGACTGTGGCAAAGAGTTCCCAGTGATGTCCCCCCATCCTAACCCTCAGAATCTGTAACAGTTTACTTGATCAGAGGGATTCTACAGGTATGGTTCAGGTACAGATTATGATGGGTTTTCTAGAAGGGTCCCGTGCAATCATAGATGTCCTCCTACAAGGAAGATGGGGCAGGGTGAGAGTCCAAGAACTTGTCATAATGAACAGAGCAGGGGTGATGTAGCCACATACAAAAAAATGTGGGTCACCTCTCAAAGCTGGAAAATGTAAGAAAATAGACTCTACCTCGAGGCCCCAGAAAGAACCTAACTGTGCGAACACCCTCATCATAGCTTATGAAACTTCAGAATTCTGACCTCTCAGCCTGTGAAATAACAAATCCATGCCGATTCCCTCTCCGGATGTATGGCCATTTGTTCCACCCATAGTAGGAAAATGATAAACTTGATGGGAAACAATTCAGTGCTACGTGGTTCATGGATATAGCCTGGAATTCTAGACTCAACGAAAGCAAGACGCCCAAAGCAATCGGTAGCGGCCCTTCTCCCTTGTGGCAGAACGCCATGTGGAAGAGGACAGTGAGTATATGACAGAATGGGTCAGGTCAAGAGCTGGAGAGAGAGCAGTTAGGGGCACTTTGGCGTGGCCATCAAGGGCTGGCATGCAGCCAGCTTGAGGCGTCTTCAGGAAACCCTTCAGTCACCCCTCTACAGAACAATGCTAAGCTACTACTGCTCACAGTTCCCTTTAATGGAGCTACTGTTGGATGGGCCTGGTCCTCACGGTCATTCATTTAGATGAAAACTTGGCCTTGGGCAAGAAAAGAAAAAAGATGGCGAACAAGAAGCTCGTCTGCCCTCTTTTCTCTTAACGCTGTAGCGATACATCTTAATAGCAGGAAAATTCAGTCTTTGTTTCAGGTCACAACACCACAACACATATTACATAACGGTAAGGAAGGTAAAAAAGTTAATGTTTTCCTCACTCCAGCACTAAATGCAAAATTAAATTCAGAAGGCATTCTGGTACATGCCTGCAATTCCAGAACCCGGGAGGCCGAGGTAAGATCTTAAGTTTGAGGCCAGCTTGGACTTCAGAGGGGAAAACCTGTCTCAAAAGAGAAAACCAGAGGTTGAAGTTGTCTTGAAAAGGGATTTTTTTTTTAAGTTTTTGTTCATTCATTATGTTACCTGTGTGTTGTGCGTGCTCAGATGTGTGTGTACTCAGCCATTCATGTGAGATCAGAGGTCAGCTGTCCGGAGGTGGCTCTCATGTTCCGCTCTGTGGAGGTTCTGTGGCTGTGCTTCACAGTCCACGCGAGCTAACCAGCAGGCGTCTAGGCAATTCTCCTGTCGCCACCTCCTATCTCCCCACAGGAGGGATATAGATATGTGTCACCACAGCTCACCTTCTACATGGGCTCCAAGAATCAAACACAGGTCACCAGGTTTGTGTGGCTAGAGTCTTTACCCACTTAGCCATCTTGTACCCCCAAAAGAGATTCTTCTTTCTTCTTCATAGCTACCTAACACTTCTTCTTGGCAATTCTTGCATTAAATGGTACCAAAGTGTGCAGCAGGCTGGGCAACAGGAGATAAGTGCCAGAAGGCACTCCGCAGCCTCAACAGCACCTAGAAAGCTGCCAAAAAGTGTAGAAAAGCATTCCCAGGCCCAACTGGTTTTTTTTCACTAGTCTACAGTCTTCTTAAAAATGAAAAATGTCTAACTTATGAATTTCAGCAGTTTGACCATGGATTGACATGTACACATGGTCTTTTAAAAAAATATGAAATATCTTGTCCACAAGAGAAATAATTAAGATAACAAAAAGAAAAAACTCTTCTTAGTGAGATACATAATGAGTTTCTCAACCATTGCTATGTCAACAAAGACCTGAAAGCGAGGTTAGACTTCACAAACTCCAGGGTAAACGGGGAATTTACGTGGTTTGGGGTTTTGTTTTGTCCACGGGGTGGAGACAGTTAGCAAAGAGCAACGGCCTCCACTGTGGCACTTCCTCACGTGTGCATGATTACACTTGGCGGTTGTTTGCCCTCCCCTGCCACCCTCTCCCCAGCTGTCCCCCAACATCCCTTCTTCCTGCTGCCTGCCCATGGACCCACTGCCCTCTCCTGTTCCCTTTCCCTCTTTAGACTTCTCATAGTTTATTTTCTACTTTACCTCCCATGTATACGTGTGTATACATATGTATATATGCTTCCACTTAATTGATTTACAGGAAAACACTCTTACACTAAGTCCCTTGTCTCTGTGACCTTAAGCATACAGAGTACCACACTTCTGAAAAACTAGGTGGACTCTTCATCTTGATGCCTTACTCTACAGCTATGATTCATGCTGAAATGCTTCATGGGGCCTATAAAGTGCAGTCAGATTCATCTCAACTCAATGCATCTTCATTTTACAACTGTTTGCTTGCAGCGTGCTTATCACAGGCCCACATCATGAGCTCAGTTTTTGATTTAAGTGGAAAATAAAAAGCCTTCTGCTAATAAAAGGTAAATATGTTAGGGATGGGTTGTCAGCCTTAAATCTTGTCAGGTGAAGGGAGGAGAGGAAAACTACCTCAGCTCTAGATTTTTGCAAAGGTTTACAACACACCCAGTTCCCTCACAGAGGGCTTTAGCTCCAACATACAATAGACAAGCCTGGTTGTCTTCAGAACTACCGAAGTTTTGCTCGCCTGTTATCAGACCAGGTAGCCATTAGCTCTGAAATTCAGCCTTCCCAGCTAGAAACTGTCACAGAAATCTTCAGCCTTGCTAACAGTGTGGCTGATAAGAAAACAAGACAAATTAGAATTTTCAACCAGCATCCAAGGTAAATAAAATGTAAATAAACCCATATAAATCCAAGGATTGTAATGGTGGAAGGTACTGGCAAAACTAGATCCTGAGAAAGACAGGGAACACAAAATTGAGAGTTCCCCCTCCACCCATCACCGCAAATAGAGCACTCCCACATATACCCCACTCACATCTCACACTGCAGGTCTTCAGTCCTGCAGAAGCAATGGAAAAAAAATGGTAAATTTTGGTCATTGCTGAACTTACGAGGGTGTGATTATAGTTGGTCTCAAAATTAGATTTTATTTTTTTCCTGGTTCACCCAAAATTATCACATGTAATTTTTGTTGTTGTTGTTTTGGGGACAGGATTTCTCTGTAGCTTTGGTGCCTGTCCTGGAAGTAGCTCTTATAGACCAGGCTGGCCTCGAACTCACAGAGATCTGCCTGCCTTTGCCTCCCGAGTGCTGGGATTAAAGGCGTACGCCACCACTGCCCGCACATGTAATTTTATTAAGCTTTTAAAGAGGCAAATACATGAAGGCAGGAAAAAGGCATAAATATATTTTCCATTATAACTAAAGACACTAATGTCCTAGGTTTGCTTTGTGTTACTGAGCTAAAACACTGACCAAAACCAACTTGGGAAAGAAAGATTGGTTTCATTTTATAGTCCATCACGGAAGAGAAGCCAACACAGGACCTTGAAAGGAGAACCACAGTGGAGCACTGCGGGCTTACTTCTCTGGCTTGCTCAGCCACCTCTCTTATATAGTGAGGCCAGACTGAATAGGGATGATACCACCCATACTAGGCAGCACCCTCCTGAATACAATAGCAAATTACAAACATGACAAAGGGCCAGTCTGATGTAGGCAATTTCTCAAATGTTTGTGTCGAGTTAAAAAATATATAACTATGACAAGATCTTTATTTCCTGAAATAAAAACTACAAAACTGAAGTAGAGAACTATACAGAAAATAAGACCAAGACAAGGTTGAAGACAAAAAAAAAAAAAAAAAAACCTCCAGTAGCAGTTTAATGATGGCAATGACTGGAGTAGCACAAAATGTGTTTCACATAAGAGAATGGGAAGACTGGAAGAGTGAAAGATTTTCTGTGATTTTTATTCCTCCACGCTGCCAAGATCACCACTGTGTAGTCAATTTCCTTGCAGGCATTATTTATATGTACGATATGACAGCTCAAAAGGATAGTTAATTCTTGCACAGACTCAGAATGGAGTGTCTTCAAACAAGAGTTCAGTGACTAAAAATATCAGCTATCGGATGATGTCAAAAGTGACTCAACTCATTTAACATAAGATGCCCCCAGACTGAGACTCTTGGGCAACCAGATGGCCATCGGGGAGTTCTATGAAATTCTGCTTTTGTGGAAGCATAAAGGCTTTTGTTTAAGAGTGCGCATTACCCAATGCCCTGCCCTGTTCTCTGTCGTTACATTCTTAACAAATGCTGGAAACTGAAAAGCACAGAATGGATTTTATGTAGTTACCAGATATATCAATAAGTCCGTCAAAAGAGTGGGGAGAGCGGTTACAGTGAGGAATCTGTTTCCTGACACAGAAAGGGAGAAAACTTCCTGAGTCAATAAGCCAGGACACCCTTCAGGGAGTTCCTGCCTTAACCTTTCTGTTTCCAAATCCCAAATAGACTGCACTCCCGATTCATATCCTGAAACCTGGCACTCCTAACAATATTTCCCTGTTGCCTCTCCTATAAAGTATATTTTTCTAAATTTTCATAAATTCTTTAATCATATGAAGTTTTCCTTCCACATGCTGGATTTTTTTCATTTCATTTTTTTCTTTTGAGTCAATGGGAGGAAAAAACAATGCTGCTCTCTGTAATCTCAGATACATTTTCTTTCTCATCTCATTTTGAAACGTTAAACAGACTCTCTGTGAATATATATATGGCTTAAGGACTTTTAACGAGCACAGGCAAGCCTTTGTCTCTCACATCAGAAGTTTCATTTACCTCGTAAGTTTTTTGTTGGATTGCTCTAATTTTCCATACCATTACTTTCTCAGCTTGACCCACATTCTTAAGAGCGCTTCCTGCTGGCTTTCTGTGATGCCTGTTCTCTGTCAGGCTGACTTGGCCCTCCGTCATCATGTCTCACACTGGCTCCTCTGCTTTGTCCTTCCTGACAGAGACCAGCTCTGGTCTGTGAAAAATGAAAAGTGGGTGGGGACTCTTTTGTGTTTGTTTTTTCTTTGGAAGAGGTTTGCTGGGGATCAACCCCAGAGCCTCAAGCATGCTGGGGACATATTTAATGACTGAGCTGTACCCCTGAAACATCTGCTCCTTAAAAATAACTAAGGATTTTGAGGATTTTTCCCTATGTGGGGTCCTATTATTTTACAATTCTTCATTTTAAATGGTAATTCAAACCATAAAAAAATTAAACTTCTGGAAGCTGGAGATATAGTTCAGTGGTTTAGAAAGCTTACTACTCTTACAGAGGACCTGAGTTCAGTTCCTAGTACCCATGTTGGGTACCCACATTAGAAGGTTCATAATTGGCTGTAACACCAATGCCAGGGGGCATCCTATGCCTCTGGTTCTCACAGGCCCTTGCACTCACATGTGAAAGCACATACATGTGCATGCATACATGCACATGTATAATTAAAAATAGATTTTTTAAAATATGACTTCTGTTCATAATTCTACCACATGTGAGTATATACTAGAATATGATACAGTCTTCAATTGAGTATATATTTCATTTGTAAAAATATTCACTAATTGTTACATGAGAAATGAAAGTTATTGAAAAGAGAGGAGAGTGCGATACCATCCTTTGCTTTGGTTATAAAAATATATCTCAAAAGGCAATAGATGAGGCATCCCTTATGATATTAGAATGAATGTATTTAATAAGGAATAATTATAGAAGCACTAAAAATTTAGTCATTTTAAATCATCAAAGCAGGAGAGGAAGCCTGGCTTATAGCGCACACTGTTTCCAGCACTCCGTTCCTGTGTGTGGAAGGAAACGTCCTCAGCCAGCTTCTGATCCTCCCACCATGCCGTGCTTCCTCATCATCATGAACTCTGGGCCCTGGTCATGGTATGACAGCAGCAGTAAGTAAGGGTCTAGGCTAGCCTGGGATACATAGTGAAGTTCTGTCTCAAAACATGATTAAAAAAATTCATGGTGATGTTTCATCTGAAATAAATAAACAGGTGATGGGGCTCAGAGCATAGACTACAGCTCCAGGAGGGTGCTCTGGTTTTGCCTCCACTTTGAAAGAGACTCTGCAGCGGAACTGGCAGAATGAGAATGAAATGCTCTTCTCTGCACCCAAGAACTCTGTCAGAAAGTGGGAGAGGGCTGGTGAACTCACAGAATGGGTGAGGGACTCACAGAACAAATGGTGGACTCAGAACAGATGGTGGACTCACAGAACGGACGGCGGGCTCACAGAACGGATGGACAGGAGGAGCTCTAGAGGCTCAGGAATATCCCTCTTATTTCCTTTGAGGTGGAAGTAGTGTTCTATATCAAAAGTTATTAAAATTAGATTATAAATTGGATTTGTATAGAGTCATACATGTTCCAATAAACTATATGACTCCACAAAAACCAGAGAAATCACAAATCTAAATTTCTTTTCCTAATTTTTATATTTTAGTGCAAAATCACAAGGCTAACTTGTTAACATTACAATATATCAGATATTCTTTTTTCTTTTTCTTTTTTTTTTTTGGTTTTTCAAGATAGGGTTTCTCTGCTTAGCCCCTGATCTCCCAAAACTCACTCTGTAGATCAGGCTGTCCCCAAACTTGGAGATCCACCTATCTGTGCCTCTCAAATGCTGGGATTAAAGTCACATGGCAACACTGCCTGGCCTCTGATATTCTTTTTAATTAACTTATTTTATGCATATAAGTTTTTTCCTGCATGTATGCCTGTGTATCACATGCATGTCTAATGCCAGAAGAAGCCATAACAGGATGTTAGATCCCCTAGGGCAGGAGTTACAGATGGTAATTAACCACCATATAGATGCTGGGAATCGCTGTAGATACTGGACATCAGAACTCAGGCCCTCTGGAAGAGCAGCTGATGCCCTTAACTACTGACCTCCACCCCCACATCGGACATTAATAAATACTGCAAATACTTCAAAGAAAAATACATAAAAATTATAAAGTTGTTACAATTTCATTTACTTCATATCCAGACACAACTTTAACCTTCCTTGAGTAAAGTGGATTTATCCACTAAGCAAAAGTAATTTTGAGGTTGCTTTCTCAGGAAAATACCCAGAATTTCTTGACATCCTGAGACTGCCTAATAGCCAGACTAACTCTTAGATATTAGAGTATCCAGACCCAAGATACTTAGAGCAATTCTGCTCACTCTGGCTGCCAACAGCAGTCTCATTATAGGGTCCCTCTTACAGCTGAGGGACAAGTCAGGGTCACCTAATTTGCACATCGATTCCTTCCCAGTGGGCAGGGGAAAGGAAACACCATTTTGTCTTAGAGGAACATGGAAGAGTTTCCTCGGCCTACAGCCTAATTTTCTCATTCATTTGACCCAGATTTCATCGTTCCTTCACAGATGCTGGTTCCTCATAAAATCTTCATTCAAAACTCCATGAAAGCAACTGTTCTGGGGAACCCAACCTGGGTCCACCTGAGAGCCTCTGTCATTGGCTCCTGGGTTTTATACCTGAAGGTGTATCTGGCCAACAGAAATATGAATACACTCAAACTCATGGCTTTCATCCTCATGCCTTTAAGTTGTAAACACACACACACACACACAGGCACACAAAGTCTAAATATTGTGTAACCTATTCTCTAACTGTAACTAGAAACAGGACCTTCAAACAGATGAACAGTAGCAGCTTATTCGTGACCCTGAGTGTCTGATACACAGGGATGTAATAGAAATCCAACCAGTAGGCCCTGGGGAACATAGCTCCATTGGCAGGGTACTTGCCTAGTATGCATGAAGCCCTGGGGTTGATTCCTAGCAGTACATAAAACAGTGCGCTGGAGCACAAGTATAATCCTGGGGCTTGGCAGGTAAAGACAAGAGTTTTGGGGGGCGCATCCTCAGTTGCATGGCGAGTTCAAGGCCAGCCTTGAGATCCTGCCTCAAAAGCAGAGCAAAACAGAACACAGCAAATCCAGAGAGTAAACTGTCTTTCTCTTAATGGAAGTGATGGGAGAGCTGAATGACGTCATCACTCCCTGTGCCCTTCATCCAAGTATAAGGTAGCATAGAACCAAAGCTGGTCTATAAGTAATGTAAGAACAGAAAATTATAACAGAAAAATCAATAGAAAAATTAAAGCTTGGTTGGGCAAAGTTGTTGAGTGCCCCTTCCTCTCTTTCCCTCCTTGATTTATAGTTTAACCCCCAAGCTCAGCATCACAATCCATGACAAGAATGTAACAGAAACCTCTGAGCCCCTGAATTGCTTGGGCATGTCTACAAAGTTACCAGCAATCTTAGGTTGTAGTTCCAGACAGCTATTGGATTAAAGAGAAAACATTTTCATTGGTACTAAATTAAATATGATCCAAAGTCTAATGACTAATATTTCCTGCTTTTGTCTCATCAGATGATGAATTGTCAGGAAGAGGAAACAGACATTTGGAGCAAATAGCAAAGCGAGTGAGGCTGAGCTGTGAACGGAGTGCAGTGTGGACACGGTTTGCTGACTGCTGAGTTACCCCTGCACAATTATCGCCGGCAATGAGAAGACACCCGCCAAGCTGGCACTGTGCAGCAGAGTCTACAATGTGAGCCAAAGAAGCAGCCACTGTCCCCTGTGTTCCCAGCAGAAAAGCAATTCCCAAACCGGAGAACAGAAGCCAGAGTCCCCAGGTATCCGTTTTGCCCCCAAATGAAACCTCATTGCTCTGAATCATGATGATTAGGTAGCTCTCTCTCTCCTGCCTTTAAGGCTGTGAACTGTCATCTTAAGTGAACAGGATGCCTTGACCTGACCACCAATAGCAGGTAAATTTATAGAACCACAAAGGACAACTTAAATCTTTTGAAGAATACCAAAACAAACAAACAAATAATGGGATCAAGAAAGCAGGTTGAGAGCATAGACTATCTCTTCTTCTTTCCAAGTCTATAGCAGGGTAGGGTTTGGGGGTGAGGTCTGTGAGCTTCTATGTACAGGCATTTATGTGAGGTATGGTGCTTTGAATTCTTTCATAGGATTAGAAGGATTAGGGGGTGTGGTCTTGATGGAGAAAGTGCATCACTGGGGGTGGGCACTGAGGTTTTCAAAAGACCACACTTAGCCTACTAATCAGGATGAAGCTCCCGGCTACTGCTCCAATGCTTGCATGTGTGCCACCAAGCTCCCTGCCATAATGATAATTAACTAAACTTCTGAAACTGTATACAAGCCTCCAATTAGATGCTTTCTTCCATAAGAATTGCTTTGGTCATAGTATCTCTTCAGTACTAAGGCAGAGGCAATCTGCGAGTTCCTGTGCACAGACATACATGGGTGTGTGTAAGAGAATAATTACTCGGGGCCTTAGTCCATTTTCTGCTTCTACAACAGAATGCCTGAGGCTTGGTTAATAGTATTTAAAAGAAGTTTATTTTGTCTCACAATTCTGGAAACTGCAAAGTCTAAGATGGGGTGGCCAAATCTGGTGAGGACATCACACCACTGCAACTCGGGCAAAGAGCAGGAGGATCAGCTATGCACAGCACATCTGAGGGACCAAGCATGAGGGAGGGGTGCCTCATGCTACAAGATCCCATACTCAAGGCTGCTAATTGCTCCTGTGGGAACTAGCCCAGCTCTAAAGAAGGCATTGAATCTTAATAGCTAATCACCTATTAAACAACTCACGATAGACATTGGATTTCAACAGGAGTTTAGGGGGACAAATAGCAGCAACCAGCATTTAAAAATAAACAGGTATCAGTGGGATAGAAATCTAATTTCTGAAAGATGGAAGACAGCATAAACTATACTGGATGAGTTAGAGAAATGTGGACATAAAGTTGGGTGGGTCCATAAGGGGTAGATCTGGGAGGACTAGAGGGAGGGGGGAATATGATCAAAATGCATTGTACTAAATCCTCAAAGAACTAATAAAAATGAGAAAAAAAGGAGCTATCTGAAATTGTTTTCTTCATTGTTTCTTAATAGAAGATTATTTTTCTTTTAGAGAGAGGTGAGTTTACTGACTACACTATCAGGACATGGGGGTAAGAGCAATTGAGGAAGGCCCATCTGCCTTGAAAATAGCTTTTCTTTAAAACAGGTTTTCTTCTGTCATTTTTGAGATTATGATCTAATTACACCATCTCCCCTTCCCTTTCCTCCCTCGCAACCCTCCCATATACTCCCACACATTCTCAAATTCATGGCCTCTTTAATCAGTAATTGTTGCTCATCCTTAAAGTCTCCTCAACATGAGTAGCCAACCATGAGCTGACCAAGGATAACAACAGGCTATGTTCTTAAAAGAAAACATTAAATAGATGTGTACTATTATATAACTTTAGACAAACTGATCACAACCACTAATCCCAGTACTGATGGCAAAACCCAGCCAGCCACTGCTGTCACTAGATAAGAAGGATAATGAAGGGAAGAAAGAGGAAAGAAAATCTCTCAGAAATAGCACCATTAACATTTGGGGGCTGGCTCTTTGGGATGGGATCTATCCTGTGAATTGTGGGTGTTGAATGACATTCCACCTCTACTTATTAAGAGCTACCAAGGTCCTTTCCTCCCGTTTAGGGTGACTAAAGTGACCTCCAGACACTGCCAGGGTTCTCAAACTCGAGCTCCACCTTCTCAGATCCACTGTGACAGAGGTAGCAGCACACAGATGGCAAAGTGTGGAAGCTAAAGTCTCTTTAAAGCAAACGCGCTGTGGTGGTTTGAAGGAGAATGGTCCCCATAGGTTCACATATTGGAACCTTGGTCCCAAGTTGGTGGAACTGTTTGGGAAGGATGAGAAGGTATAGCCTTGTTGGAGGAGGTGCGTCACTGGAGGTGGGATCTGAGGTTTACCTCCTGATTGTGGATCAGATACTACTCCAGCCCCATGTCTGCTGTCTGCTTCCCACCATGATGATTAGGTGATTAGGGACTCACCCTCTGAAACTGCAAGCAAAATCCCAAGTAAATGCTATCTTTTGTTTCATTTTTTTTTTTTGGCAGGGGGGGGGTGTTCAAGACAGGGTTTCTCTTAGCTTTGGAACCTGTCCTTGAACTCGCTCTGTAGACCAAGCTGGCCTCAAACTCACAGAGATCCACCTGTCTCTGTCCCCCAACTGCTGGTATTAAAGGCGTGCATCACCACCGCCCAGCCTAAATGCTATCTTTTATAAGTTGCCTAGGTCGTGATGTCTTTTCACAGCAATAGAAAAGTAACAAAGACACATGCCTTCTGTTTCGGTCCTTCTTTAGCTTTGAAAAGAAAACTCATCCTACGAGCAATAAAATGCAACCAGTCCTCACTACAGCAAGAGAAGTTGTAACCGAAACTAAGCGAAGGTTTAGGAAATCTGCTTCCTCTTAAGCCTCTTGCTCTTCTTGGATCTGACTCTAATTCCACTTCCTAAAGGACACAACTTGGAAGGCTTGCTATAGAGTAGGTCTCTCACACTGGTATTCACAGCAGCTAACCCCCAAGTCATCTGCGGGCTGAGAGCCATTTTCTTTCCTTTCTCTGCAGTGGCCGATGTGCTGATACTGTGCGAGCCTTTGGTCACATCTGAAATCATTCACTGCAGAGACCAGGGCTGCCTCAAGACATGTACACCTGAGCATCAAGAGAGGGGCCAGTGACGCCGTTAGAGTGGAGCATTGGCACAATTTGAGATGAGTGGATTAAAAATATTTGTATCCCCAAAGTTCAAAAGCAAAGCCAGCTGTGAGAACATCTGTCAAAGAACCTCACTGCTCCACTGCACTCCTTTCTGCTGCCAGATCAGCACAGCACCCATAGTCCTAGAAGTTTAGTCCCGACGTGGACATCATGTCCCCAGCCCCTTTTCACACTGCCCCTGCTTCTGTGTCTTCTTTCAAATCTTTGAAGGAATCTCTCTTACAGGTGTGCAAGGGAGGGAGATAAGATTAATGACAGAAAGTATGGGGTCTCCTGCCACTGCACAGACTCTACTCTGCTCCTTGACCTCTACTTCACTATTCCTTTACTCATTAAGGTATTTTATGCCTGGTATTCTAGAAATAAAATCTAAAAAGCACACGTTGTATATCTTCCAAGAAGATCATTCATTTGCTTTTATGATATTTATTTATTCCTATTGGAAGGGAGGGTCACAGGTCCCACAGCTCTGATGTAGAAGTCAGAGGACAACTGTGGAAGCTGACTCTCTTCTTATACCCTGTGGATAGGTCCCAGGGGTCAAATTCAGGATGTCAGGCTTGGCAACAGGTGACTTTGCCCACTGAGCCACATCTCCAGTCCACAAAAATCATTTGTTAAGGAAAAGCCACTGATCTTATTTCATTAAATGCATCTGAAGGTTTGTTTGGCAATGCCATGCTTTTCATAAAACTTAAACCGTGGTATTTCATAATTACAGATTATTTTTAAATATCCATAGCAAATGTTGGGAAGTTGATCTTGAAATTCACTTTTCTGTTTTGCAAAAAGGGAACTAAGATGCCTTGGTGGTCGGGCCAGCCTCATTCTAACTAGCTCTCGGTTCTCCCAGCTTTTGTTTAGACAGTTCTCATCACTAGGCTTATAAAGACAGTCTTTCTGTTGGCCCTATGCTTTTGTTGTTCTCTTCCAAAGCACCATGGGAGTGTTTTGAACAGATTTATTTTGCAAAACAAACAGTGTATTCTTGAAATAAGAATTCAAAGGTTGTTCTTTGGCAGAGATAACAAAATTTCCTCTCTTTAGATTTTTAAAGGGAATGTAAAGGACTCAAAAGATTAATATTCAAATGACTCTGTACAGTTCCCTGCGCTGGATAAACATGTGACCTTCTAGCTACAGTGCATGGTTATATGAGGAAAGGTGAACTCTAGACGCAGGTTTTCATGAAGATATTATAAAATTTATGCCAGGAAAATTGGTCCTTAGTGGAAGATTGAGAACCCAGGAAGAAATTGGTTAAAACTATCCTGATTCTGAGCATATTAGAAGGTCTGAGGTCTGTGTGCCTGTGGAGGAGGGGGGTCGGCATGTACATGCTTCTCATGCACCAAGACACTGAAGTCGGGAAAAGGCCCACATGCACTCAGTTAGGAACTGAAAACCAGATCACATCAAAACTTCAGGGTGTGTGATGGAGCCAGAAGAGATCTTCAGGTCAAGAATATTGTCTATAGGATACTTTCTTAAGCCAGAAAAATGGTAGGCAGGTAACTCATTCCTAACAATTTTCATTGCCTTCATCTTAAATACACAGGCACAATAATTCCTTCTGAAGAGAAATCCCTTGAGGATCGCATTGTCTTTAGACAAACGAGAGAAAAGTTGCTTTTGGGTTTTTATCACTGATGTGTCCTCCAGAGGCTGAACTCAAACACGCTACAGGGTGGAAGCTGGAATGAGGAACTGCATGCAAAGCGTTAGCCTTGAACATGGGGAAGTCATGGCTCTCCGCATCACCCATAACTCATCCCTGGTAAGAGGTCCCAGAGTTGGCACAAAAGGAAGTCATTTTTCTCTTGTGCCCAGGGTCCTGTCTCAATGATAGACAAGAAAATACTCTCATAACAATGTCCTCAATGGTTTGAGACTAAGTTAAGTAAGCGACAGAAGAATCTAAGGGAACAAATGCAGGATACTGTTTCACATGAGAGTGAAATCAGAAATAGAAGTGAATTGACTTAGCAACACACATACACAAAAGCCCTGCTTTAATAAGAAAGCAGGCTACCCATGAAAAAGAGAAAGGAAATCTAGGTGGGTACAGAATGTGTTTCATATCCTTCCTTGCCTCCGAGGATGAAGCAGGCCCTAGCATTTGCAGACAAGCAGCCAGTTTGGTCCTTGTTGAAATGTCTTCTCAGCCCACACCATCAAGACACCCCCCCTTTTAAAAAGAGGATAACTGAGCCTTGAGTCTTCCCATCACTTCTGCAGTTTCTGGGGAGCCACCAGCACATGGGAAAGTCAATCACTGTTACAAAATTTACCCAATCTCCCCCCACCAAAAGAAGTATAAGTCCCACAAAGAACCAGCTCCAGGAGGAACGCATGTGTGGGCAGAGCCAGAAGCTGCCTCACCCTAGGCTTTGGTCCTGGGTGTGGGTCTGGGAGTATATAGACGTGTGGAGACACAGATGGGGAGGTCAACACGACTGGAAGAGAACAAACCTTAGGACCAAGGCCAGCTTCAGAGGTGCAGGATCAGTGGGATCACGTCTCTCAGAAGGGCCTCACACTTGATGTCCAATGCCCTCTAGTCTTGAAATTCCTTAAAACTGTCCTTCTATTGGCATTTGTGAAGCTTGGTACAGCGAGACAGCCACACACAGAAGTCTGGAGTGCATCCGTGTCGCCTGTAGCTCTCCTCTCCTCTCCCAGATCCAGAGCTTCCATTCCTAGCCCACAACCACTCCTGCACCCTCTGCATCCAGCAGGGCCTGGGCCCTGGCACAGACACAGGGAACACATAGCTGAGTCCAGGAACATGTGGCTTCTAGCATCTCAGAGTGACTGTGACTACAGCTATCCTCAGCCATGGTCAGCACTGTAGTGCAGTAGGAAGCTCCTCAGTACCGACTCCATCAAAATATCTTTTTTATTCTCTAGGGGTGGGGGAGGCAAGAGAGGAAGAGATACAGAGAGAAAGAGGAAGAAGCGGCAAGGACCAGCCTGCCTCTTCCAAAAAGCAGCCAGAAAGAGCAGGAATAGGATGAGCTTGTCTCTTAAAGGGACCTTTTGCACCTGCCCGTCAAGATACCTTCCACAGGTTTGAACTCTTACAGATCACCACCCACCATGGACTGTGACCACTGGACACAGGAAAAGGAGACTGACTCACCGATTTCCCTCCCTCATCCCCACAGGCACAGTACCAGAAACAGACCCAGTGAGTTAGACAGAACTTTCCTAGTCACAAGGTAGGACATCTGGGTCTCATGGAGGTGTAGATTAATTCAGCCGGTGTTCTCATGCCCAAAGAACAATGGTATTAAAAAGAAATTTAAGATGGACCTAAAGGCGCAGGACTATCATCCCAGCTCCTTGGGGGGCTAAAGCAAGAAGATTCCAAGTCCAAGGGCCAAGTTGCAGAATGAATTTAGGACCAGCCTAGAAACCTTATTAAACCCTGTACCAAACGTGAAAAGTAAAAGCGGAACTAACAGTGTAGACCAGCGCTAGAATGCTTGTCTGATGTGTACCAGAGTCTAATATAGTACAATGTCCAGTGCATATCAATTAAAATACAGGGGGGTTGAAGAGATGGTGCATCAGTTAAGAGCTCTTACTCCTCTTTCTGAGTACCAGAGTTCACGTCCCAGCAAACAGAGCAAGTAACTACAGCTCCAGCGGTTCTGACAAGACCATGCTGACAGTCTAATAAAAAGTCAACCAATATCTACCTATCCTCCCCTACACACACACGCTCACGTGCACACACTTACAGATGATCATCTTACACACGCCCGCAGATGCCGTCAGCCGTCACTAGAGGTTAACACGGCCCTTACTCCGTCTCTCCCCTTGTTCAGGCCTTTTTCCTAGTCTCCTCCAATTTATTAACTATTTTGGTAAACAAGAGAAAACCGCCAATAATGTTTTCAACTTTGAGGAAGTCAGAAAATCCGCTTATAAAACTACCACAAAGACCCAAACTAAAGCAAATTTGACGTTGTACTGACCCCTTCACCACCTTTCCCAGAATGAAACAAAATCAGACTTGAACACCAGAGGGCAACATCGATCCTCAAATATACATCCAGGAGCCAGACAAGGAACGCATCAAATTCACTTACACACGCATATGTAGATATGTGTGTGTGTTTTCCTAAATATGTAACTATAACCTTCCTATTCTGTATAACATTATCTATGTGTATATAATCTCAGGCCCGACTACTTTGTATTGGATAATAATGGGGGTGGAGGTAAGGAGCAGGAAATGGGGGGCTCTTTCCTGAGAAAGACTATTTCTCCCCATCTCAGCAGGACTCAATGGCCACAGTTCTTTGTCTAGGGTTCAGACCCCACAAGTTTTCCTCCTTTCGTGCTAGCACGTCCATTGGTGTCTTGGTTGTTTGAGTCTTGCTTAGGTAATCATATGGATGAGACTTCGGGGGTATAGCCTTTGTAACATCTCTAGGAGACGTAATTTCATGGCAAAATCCCTGTTCTTTTGGCTCTTACAATTTTTCTGCCTCCTCTTCCATAAAGAACCCTGAGCTTTAGGTGCAGGAATTGTATTGTAGGTTAACCAATTTTTTAAAATTTACAACTGAAACTGAGCCTTATTTCATGCCATATACAAAAATTAACTTGGGACTTAAAAGAGCTTAAACTATTTTTAAAAAATTCTTTGACACCTTTTATTCCTTTAAGGATTTTTTGGAAATGCTCTCTATCTTCTTTGTTCCATCTTTGGGTAAACGTACCCCAAAAGCCAGGTGCATTGTCGTCTGTCGCTTGAGCTTTCCAACTGGGCAAATACTGCTAGCAGATACCCAAGACAGAGATTTGTAAGATACTCTCCATCACTAGCTCCTCTCACTTTATGTTAAATCTGTGTTTCCTTCTCTCCTATCCTCAACAGACTTAACTTTAAAAAAGATCAGGAACTTGATGTTATTGACTATTCTGTTCCTCAAATCTGGCAGCATCTCTGTCATGATCTAGGAGTTCAGTAAACACCCATAGATAAACCTCACTGAACATACTCCGAACACTCCCTTCTCCACTTCCCAGCAACCATCTAACTCAGATTCCGTTTCTGAGTATCTCTGTAACTCATTTTCTCCCTTCGTGCACAATGATCTTTGCTTGATCAAACTTTGGTCAGGCAGCAGCATGTGGCCTTGCAAAATCTGGTGTCAGGAAAAACTTTACAAAATAAATTGAACAATAACCCAGGCCCCTCAATATCTGATCATGTTTCTTGTCCTCCAGTCTTCCAGGTGACATCCGATCAGCCCAGCCAGTCTCTGTCACGAATCCTATCAATTTTGCAAGGGTCCCCTCTCTGCTCATTGTTACCTCTTAGCAATTTTCTTTCCCCTCTGACCCTCACCCTTCTTGTCTCTAAATTCTCTTTGCCCATGCTGTATTCAGGACTGAGTGGAATCTCTCTACCCCACTGCAGAAACCCTACTGCTGCGCTGCCTGAACCCCTCAACGGGCTTGAAGAGAGTCTTCCTTGCTGCTCTTTACCAAGTTCCATTGTTATCTTTTTAAAATACCATTTGTGTCATTTATCTAAGCCTTCTGCATCCTTTGCATTAATTGTTGGAATAGCCTATTAAATAAAAACTACTTCCCAGCTCCTCTCGACCTTCCTGTATACATTAATATCCCTTTCTCGGTATCACTGTTTTAATTTCTCAGGCATTGTCCTGGGCAATAGCAACGGCTCAGCAGTTAAGAGCACTTACTGCTCTTGCAGAGGACCTCTGTTGAGTTTCCCAGGCAAATTCCAGCTCCCAACTCCCTGTAACTACAGTTCCAGGCAATCCAGTGCCCCTTTCTGGCCTCTATGGACATTGCATGAGCTTGGTACACATAAATTTTTGAAGGCACACACATACATGTACACATAAATTTTAAAAAATATTATTTAAACAATTCTCCTTATCAAAGTCCAGCCTTCTTGGTCAACCTGAATCCCACCTCTCCATCAGTCTCTCATTCCCCAACTAAACCAAATACTCCTGGATCCCTGGGCAGATCCTGTCCTACCTCTGCCTCAGCTTCCATCTATCCCCGCCCATCTGAGGCTGTGTAACCCTCTTGTGCTCATTTCTCACGCATGGGAAAACAGCTCTAGGACAGTCACCCGCCACTACCACCGAATTCTGCTCCATTTCCTTCCCTATGACTTGCGCATGGTTCTGACTGCTTCTTCATGTCTTGAGAGCTCTGGTTGGTTTTAAACGACCTTAAAACACATCTTCTGAACTATGCCTCGTGAAGACATCTTTCATTTTTGACCCTGTATCCTTTCCTTCATGTGTCTGTACTTCCTTTAGTTTCTCTGCTTCTCACGGTGTTTTTGTTTGGTTGGTTTATTCTGGTTTTTTGTTTGTTTGTTGTTTGGATTATTTTGCTTTGAGACAGGGTTCTGCCAAGCGGCCAAGGTAGGACTGGAATGCACAGTCCTTCCTCCTCATCCTTTAAAGGGCTTCCATTATGCCTGCCCAGTACCACACACAGCTGGACTTTGGTTTCTATGACTTCCTTGATGTAGATTTTACTGAATGTAGACATCAGAATTTTGTGGCGAGTGGGTTAGGAAGATCCAGGAAATGACTGGATTTCCAGACAGCTTATGAAGGCCTGAGGTTTTCCAGCTGCTAGGCTGGGGCATGTGAACTCAGGGAGGTCTTGCCCAGACCTGCTCTGAGCAACAGACGGCGCTGCAAAGTAATGGACTCTTTCTGACAGATGCTCAATGGCTACCTCATGGCCATCAGCCCTATACCCTTGCTTTTAATTTGGATGAATGGGACTGGGAAAGAAGAGAGGAAAAGCAATGAATGACAACCTAAAATCCTCTCTTGCTCCCTTCTCCCTGCTCACTTACCTCCCCCCTTCTGTGTCAAACACAAAGAACTAATGAATCTCTATCATCATGAAAAACACAAAAGTCAGTTTTTTAAATACCATGGATCTTTTTGTTTGTTTGTTTGGGTTGTTTGTTGTTTGGTTGATTGATTTTGAGCTTTTTGTTAGGAGGTGGAGGGGTTGGGTTTTTTTGAGACAGGATTTCTCTGTGTAACAGCCCTGGCTATCCTGGAGCTGGGTTTGTAGACCAAGCTGGCCTCAAACTCTCAGAGATCCACCAGCTTCTGCCCCCTGAATACTTCCTTGATGTAGATTTTACTTGAATGTAGACATAAGAATTTTAGAAGCACGTGCCACCATGTCTAGTTTAAGAGTATCATGGGTCTTAGGAGAGTCTATTTTTAAGTATTCTGGGAAGGAAAGACACAGTCAAGAAATAACTTGGAACTCACTTGTAGACATGTAAAGTCTATGTGTGTATAAATATAATGTGTATATATAAGGTACATATAAGTCAGAACATACTGTGACTCACTGAGTTATTATACATAAAACACAGTGTGACATACTATATTAACTGTAGCATGGTGTGGCTTAGTATATTCATGTAAGCTATAATACAATGTGACTTGTTAGATATTAATGTTATAGTCATGCATCTATTGTTTCATATTTCGGTCCTCTAAAATAGAATGAAATATCTTATAGACACATGCAGAGCCTCGTAGAGGGCTTTGTTCATGAGAGACACCATACTGAAGTGGGCGTGCACTTGAGATTGGGTAGTTGCCATGAGAGACACCATACTGAAGTGGGTGTGCACTTGAGATTGGGTAGTTGACAAGCCTCCGACCGATCAGATTTCAGTCGTGCTACCAATAAACCATGACACTTGGGGTGAGTCTTTGTCCTTTGGGGTTCTGGACATCTAAAACATGACATGAAAACTGTTTAAGTTTTTATAAGGTAAATATACACAGGGGCTGAAGAGAAGGCTCATTCAGTCAGCCCAATGCTTTCTCTGCAAGCACAAGGACCTGGGTTTGATAACCAGGGCCCATCTAACAAAGCCAGGCACAATTCTTGAAATCTCAGGCAGTAGGAAGATGGAGACAGGAATCCTGGGGAAGATTGGCCAACTATACTGGATAATTTGGTGTACTCCCAGGCCGGAGAGAGACCCTGTCTTTTAAAAAAAAAATGTGAACAACACCTAAGGAATGGCACCCAGACTTGTCCACTCTTCTCCACACAGAAGTACACCTGCACAGCCCTGATCATTCACACAAAAAAAGACAAAAAAAGAAAAAAATGAAGACAAAGAAGATGAAGATGATTATGAAGATAAAGACAAAGACGAAGAAGAAAAAGACAAAGACAAAGGAGATGAAGACAAGATGAAGACGAAGAAGACAACAAAGAAGATGAAGACGATGAAGACAATGATAACGATGAAGAAGAATAGACGATGGGTAGAGAATGATGGAGTTTGACGTTTCTTGGGTCTAAGGCTGCCTGAACAGAGGATGCAGTGAAAACAGGACAGACCTTGGGCACCTTAGATCTTGTTTTCTGTTGAGTCAGGGTCTTATTAGATGAACACCACCATGCCCAGCTTCCACATGCTTTTGTAGGAAGAAGGCGTTGCTCCCATGGTTACACAACTTCTTCTGTTTCTGTATAATTTTGGAGAACAACAGTTTTAAATGAAGCCATTCTCCCTATAAAAGTTGATCTCAGTATTTTAAGAATTGGGATGACTTCAATGCACCATTGTAATGTAAATCAGCCACATTTTGCAGCTAATTTGAGCTTTCCCTGGGAAAAATTATACCTTACACTTCCTTTGCTTGGAAATCTAGGTTGCTTTTGCTGCTTTTTAATTTTAACCGTAATTTCCTTTCTCAAGTCAACAACATGGCTTTGAAGGAGTCCACCCTTCCCTCCATCCCTCATCAAACCACTTTTGATTATGGAGAGTCTAGCTCTTTGTCATAATCCCCTCGCCCACTGCCCACCTTGTGATAGGGCAGGCAGGTTAGCCTGAACACTTCCCATGACTCTGAAACTTCTAAACTGTGTCTTCCACAGAAAACCAAAGATGCTCTGGACTTGGCACCAAGACAGCTTTCCTCCTAGAAGCACACAGAACCACAATAGTGTCTGAGCATCATTGCTAAGAGATAGAATATGTTTCTCTCCTCTTAGTGATTAAGGACTGGTCTGCTACAGTAGTATATTTCTTTCAAAGGTAACGAAAGAGAAAGCTTTACAGAAGACATGTTTTTATTGCTGAAAACTTACTTTGGATTTTCATCTCACTCCCCTGCCTGCCCACACCACTGCAGGCAGCTACAAGAATCTAGCAAAGCCAAAACACACCGGCTGAGTGGAACCACGGTGCTTCCTGATGTGTGCCCCATGCTCAGCCTTTGGGTGATGGACGAGGGTTAGTCATGCACAAACAAAAGTGTCCATTAACCAGCTTTATTTGCTTGGGTTCCCAGGATCGCCACCTACACGGTGGCCTAGAATGCTGATGACACTTCGCTTTCTTCATGGCTGCAGCAGCCATTTATCAATCAACACCAAGATGGGCACACTGGGAATGAACTTGAGCAAAGGGGCATCCATGACAGTATAGAACTCCAAATCGCTGAGACAAATGTATGGGAACTCAGGGATGGGTAGGAAGCATTGAAGATGAATTTCTAACCCAGGTCACAGGGAAGGGGCTATAGGAAAAGAAACCCTTGGAAGAGCAAAGCCTGGGCTAAAAGGATACTGGAAATATATGGATCTAGAGATCAAAAGGTTTTCAAAGCTGGGTGTGGTGCCACATATCTGTAATCTCAGTACACAGGAGATGGGGACAAACGGATCACAAGTTCAAAGTTAGCTGGGGTACTTAATAAGATACTGCATCTAAAATATGTGTGTGTGTGTTATATGCATATACATACATACACACATTACATATATGTGAGGGATCTGAGGGGATGGCTGAGTCAGTAAAGTACATGTTGTGGAAGCATGAGGACCTCAGTTCAGACCCCAGGGTAGCATGTGCTTGTTACAGCAGCACTGCAGGGAGGGGGAAAGCAGATCCCGAGGACTGTTTCATGGACCGTTCAGTTTCGCCAATGCATTGAACTTCAGATTTGGTGAGAGACACTTCTCAAGAAATAAGGTGGCGATCTACACAGGAAGGTGTTCATCAACCTCTGGCTACCACACACTCACACACACACACACACACACACTTCACATGCTTAGTAAAGTCCCCATATGGCCAAGAAATTACTTCTCAAGCCAACAGTCTCCACAAAGAGCCAAATTCCACTGGAAAATGAATTCCGGCACTGTGATTTCATCTGGGGGATTAGTTTTTGCTAATTTGTCTTCACTTCTTCACACAGGACTCAAACAACTAGAAACCCTGTCCACTCAGATATGTCTTTACTTACAAGACCTTGGTAAAGAAAACATTCATTTCCTGCTCAGTTAAACAAGGTCCTTTGCAGATGCTTGTTATCAACCTTCTGCCAAAGCCAAAACAGATGCAGGCTGTGATGGTTGGGCAGACTTTAAATAGGAGCATTGAATCCCAAAGGGTGTGTCTTGATGCAATCACGGCTTTGGGGACAGGTATTGTGTGCCTTTCCAGGCTGACTTGTTCGACTTAAAATACATGTTGCATATCACTTAGGAGGGAAAATAAAAGCCTTTGTGAGCTGCCTATAAAATTCCCAGCACAGGCTAAGTCATATCCTCAATTATTTCATTTTTCCACTGGACCTAACTTCCCTAGAGCTTTAAAAAAATAATTGAGACTTTAATTAAAGGCAAAATGTATTAGTCTTTTCAGGGTGGAGAAGCTGAGACATTCGCTCAAAGTGAATCATAGCTGCAGAAAGAATCAAACTCCATTTGCAAGTGCTAGTTTTAAAGTCAATGTGTTAGCTGCTATGTACTTCTTATGCTCCCTGTTAGGAAGATGCTTTCTGTGTGTGCAGTATAATACAACCCCCTGTGAAAGAAAGTGCTTAGTTTTGAAATGGACGTCAGGGCTGTCAGGTTGCGCCACAATTCTGTAGTGCCCTCTACTAAAGAGCCCTATTGCTTGCTATATATTTTTCAATCTCTCTGAGTATGTGCCTAGGCTACGCCCTCAAGGGAGCACGCTAAGGGTCTGAGCGAAGCCTGCCTCTGTTCCCCATAAAGCATGTTCTCTGATCGTACTGATAGAAGGCTGCTCTTGTGCAGGTGTGTGGGTTTATTAGCTTACTCTGTTTACCACAGCAAACATTTACTGAGCAGTCCACAGATGGGGACTGAGGATGTGATTTGGTGGTCAACAGTACTCATTGCTCCTGCAGACACAGAACCCACATAGGTGGCTCCCAACTGCCTGTCATTCAGTTCCAGGAGTTCTAACACGTCTTCTGGCCTTTACAGAACATGAGCCTGCACCTTCTCTCTCTCTCTCTCTCTCTCTCTCTCTCTCTCTCTCTCTCACACACACACACACACACACACACACACACTCATAAATAAAACTAAAGCCTCCTTTTAAAAAGGTCAGAAATACATAATTAAGTCTAGACAGTGAGATGGGAATGTTCCATTTGTGATAGGACAGCTCTTTGAGGACAATGTTCTTAGATTTCTCTCTCCTCTGTCTCCTTCACCTCCCTCCCACTCACTAAACAGTCTAAGTTCTAATGAGTCCACCCAAATGGCATTGCTAAGGCTAAGACTTCCTTTAGATTCCCAGAACCCAGATCTGATGCCCTCTGACCACAGCCTTTGGTTCATTAACTGTAAGAGACCCACAGACTCTGTTGTGTTTGGAGAGAGAGAGAGAGAGAGTAGAGACAGTATCCTAGATAACAAAGACCCATTGCCTTCCAGCCAATGTCTCTATGTCCTCCCTCTCTCCTTTCTCATAAAAGCCCTTTGTACCCTGGAGGCCCCAGGGAAGGACTCTGTGACAAGAATCCCCTGCTTACCTTCCTATCTTTACATTCATTGTGGAGACAACAGTGGACAAGAGTGGGTAATGACCTGATGGTGCCAAAGACAACTTCTGCACCTGCCAGATTCTGTCCTGCTATGAGCAGAAAGGTAGGGATGAAGATAGGGCTAGGGATGGGCACATTCCACACATTGTCCATAGGGAGCAGGACTCCAGGTGGGTAGAAAGCCATGAGTTCAGAGCTTAAGAATTTGTCTAATCCCTGCAAGGAACTCTACTTGATAAAGATCCAAAATCATCTTCAAAGAATTAAAAAGAACTCTTATCTATGGCCACTATGAGTCAGAGCTGTGCACACACATTCTACCCATGACTACCAGCTCCTCCTCCATGAAGAAGATATCTCTGTCTCCATCTTGCAGAATAAATTGAAGTTCTCAGAAGACACTGTGATTTTCCCAAGGACACAAAACTGAAAACTGACTGGATTATGACTTGAACCAAGGGTCTGTTTGGCCTATGGAACACCCATTATCCATCAATATTCACCATGTCTTCCCTTTCTGCCAGGACTCTCTCCACCAGCAGTAACTCCAGCATATCCTCATGACACTAACCAGCAAAGGCCAGCACAGTCAGGGTGAGGAACTAAGGAAGGCTGATGTCTTTCTAGTAGCAAAAGTGTGATCCAGACAAGTGACATACACTCTCAGTCCCCCCATTTCTTTCCCAACAATACAGCAGTTTCTCCCTTCCAGAGTTCTGAGAGGCTGAAATGCAATGACTATGGACCACATTCTATGCAAGCTGTCAGTGTGTGTGCATGCACATCGACACTTGCTGGTACAATTATCTTGGTTCTTGTCATCACAGTTGGTCACACGTGCCTCTGCCTTTTTACTCCAGCTCTGGAGAGCCTTTCACTTTCAGAGCAGAACCTGATGACAAATTTAAATGGAAAACTATAGCTAAGACGGCATTGAGAAGTGCCTGGACTGTAGAGTGTCCTACCGCAGTACAGTGGTGACAAGCAGCTTTGCCCATTTCCACTAGATGGTGCTAATTTATTACAACCCACCCACAACACTTTCCACATATGTTACCCAATAAAGAAATGTGCATGAGGGCTGGCGGGCGCCAGGGCATTATTTTCTAAAGGTCGCCCCTTATTCCACTACAGGGCAGAACCATACTGTGAATCAGACCATGCACCACCCCTAAAGGAAGGCAGGGGGCTGAATGCTCCTTGCTTTATTTTAGATAGATAGCTGGAACCATTGACTTTTGAGATTAAAAGAAGGGGGTTCACACAGTCAACATAAGAAATCTCTTCTTTATGGCAAACACAGAGCATCCAATTGCTGCAATACACAAAACTGACTCAATGCCAGGGGAGATTAGCGACAATCTGAGACGGTTTATGGTAGGTCGTTCTCTCCATTAAGAAAAACCACACCATCGCCTGTCGCTATAGGGCCACAACGGAACAGTAACTGTGCTCAATTTTCCTCTGCCTGATTTAGAAAGTAAATTCCTGCCTTCTCTTTCCAGTAACAATCGTCCCCTATTCCACCCACAGATGGAAACCCAGACACAGGGCTTCTCCCCCTACCCCTGAAAAGACCCTTCCAGGATTCCTGCTGATTGCCACATTGCCTGAGCTTTATCAGAAATGCCTGCAGACCTGCTGGGGAACCACGGGTAAGACAGCTCTTTGCATTCTCTCTCAGGGAGGACTCTGCCTCCTCAAACCGCATGCCTCTTTCTCCAAATGGAAAATCTCTTCACACCCATCATCAGATTTCACAAGGACAGTTCAGATACCTCTCACAAAATGCTAAGGGAGAGAAGGAGCTGTTTGCCAAAAGGAAATATCTTGTTTTCTGTCTCCATAGCCAAGAATGATTTCAAAAGGAGCCTGTTTAGACTTTTGTTTTAAGTTCTATTCAAGCATGGCAAATAGCCCTCGAGAGCTCTATTTCTGGAGATTAAATGCAGGAGATTGGCCTGCCCAGGCAACCTTGGCATGGTGCAGGCACTGCCCATCTCTCATCTGCCAGCTCTTCTTACATGCATTTTATCCTGTCTGTCTCCACACCAAGGTTACTTGCAGACAGGCAGGCAATTGCTATGACCCCTCAAGAGCACTCAAGCCCAATATACTCAAGACTGAAAGTCAGGGGACCAGTGAGATGGCTCAACTGGTAAAGGCACTTGTCACCAAGTCCAGGAACCTGGGTTTGATCCCTGGGGCCTACAAAATAGGAGAAAACTGAATTATATATGCTGCATGCATGCTGTGGCATGCATATGCCCTGCCCCCGCCAACACACACACATAAAATAAGTCAATGAATGAATCGATAGTTATTTAAATAAAAGAAGCAAGCTAGGGGTAAAGTTGAGACTCAGACCCGAGTCCACAGTTCTGCTCTGGTTTTCACGTGTGTATAACGCTTTCTGGGATCTGTCACAGTTTGCACACTTTGTATTCTCACCATCAGCTACTTTCAATGCTGTGTCCAGCAACTCATAAAATCAGGGGAAATGGTTAGTTTCATTCTGTAAAAAACAAGAAGACTGATGAACTTGCTTTATTCATATGCTTTGAACTGTGAATAAAACTCAATTTTTAAACTCTCCTTTTATGTAGGGGAAAATTTATAAAGACATTAGTACTGGGAAATCAACCACTTTTTCAAATTCATCTTAAATGGAAAAAGTATGTCAGTGTGGGGCAGACTCATTTCCTATTCTCCATCCATGGTGGGTTAAGGATATAATTTTGGATGACAGTAAAGACACTGGGGTGTTTTGCTGTTTTCCTTTGCTAAATGACATGATTTAAGAACAAGCAAAATTGTGTTTCTGTGGGTTCACCTCCATATTTACTCTCAACCTGACTCTCATTTTCCAGTGTCTCATCGTCTGGAGAGGAAGTGCGGTCTAGTGGTCAGAAAAACAATCTAGGAGACTAGAGTTGTGGCTTCTATTCCTGTCTCACCCCCTGAGTCATTGTAAAATGCTAGAGAGTCATTTAATCATGATGAGACTCAGTTTACCCAAATTTCACTACCTAAAGATGGGGCTAGAAAATAATCAGACCCTCTGACGATGTAAAGTTAAATACAAGGCTGGCTCTAAAAAGAAACAGCATGGCACAAATACAAAGCCACGTGAATGCATCACGAGGATGTCACAGAAAACATGGATCCTCTAAATCACGCCTCAGATTAGAGATGTCATCAGAGGTGCTTCCAAGAAGTGTTACTTCTGTTGGTGATGGGTGCCAACTGTGATAGCATCTGAAAAATTATTCTTGATGGCCAGGAAATCTCAGAAGCAGGAGTCTAGAGAAGAAGAATGCCAACAATTAGGGATGGGGGAACTTTCTTCTACTCTCCAGGGAAATGTAACTGAGCAGAAGTACCCCAGGTTTACTTGGGATTCATACTCTGAGGTGCAATGGGACCTTCCCAGGGGGCTATTGGGTTGGTTGGGATACAAATGTAAGATCCACTTGCATTCTTCTCCCTCCTCAAGGAGAAAGAGCGCGCACATCAACGCTGTTGGATCAAAGAGTCTGTTCTGCAAAGCCACTCCAGTTATTGCTGCACACAAAGTCATTTTCCTTCCATTGCATGGCCTCCTGGCTGATTTGCTGGCTAGCATTCTGTGCCAAGTCACCCAGGAGAAGAGAACAGAGAATTCAGTGTTTGGCTCTGGAGTCGGTGTTATTGCATTAGGAGTTGAGGCCTTCCCAAGACAGAGCCCGATGAATTGGTAGCACACTCCATTTCTGACACTAAAATTAGTAGTAGCAGCTATTACTACCACAGACTAACAACTATTTACTAAGAATACTAAGAATTTTCAGGTACGATGCTATACATAACCTCATTTACCTCTCTCAAATGTGATGAAGTGAGGATTATATCTTCATTCTATAAACAGGAACTCCTAGATTGAGAAATAAGATCACAGAGTGAGAAATGAAACCTCACGCTGAGTCCTGAGGTCATGATCTTGATGTCAGGACTGGAAAATCAACAACTTGCTCAGATTCATCTTAAATGAACCAAAGTACGTCAATTCGGAGCAGCCTTGTCTCCCATTCTGTATCTGTAGGTTTTAATTTTGGACGACAACAAAGACAATTGGGCATTTTGCTGTTGTTCTTTGCCAAGTTACAATAGGTCAAATGGAAGCTTCCTTTAACAGCTGTTACGGCTGAACAGGACCTGACACTCATAAACCTTCTATTCTGAGAAGCACACAGGGCAGTGTCTATGGCCTGTGGGGACTGTGCTAAGTCCCCAGCTGGCCAAGCTGGTCTTAGGCTTAAAAGGCAGGTGAAAAGCAAGGATGGAGCGCATTGCTCCGCACAGCACAGCACTCCAGGACAAAATAAAGAAAGCGATAATTTAGGACATTAAAAATTCTGTTGATATAGAGGAGGGTAAAGGAGATAAAGAAAAGCTATTGTGAGATATTTTACCTTCCAGGCAAATGAAACCCAGTGTCCACAGACAGTAGTGAAAGAACCTGCTAAGGATCAACCATGGTCATCCATCCTTCATGAAACCATCTCAAAGCCAGAACATTGGAACCAATGAGTCAAAGTACCACAAAGGAAAAGACACAGCCAAGTAGAAGGCATCATCCAGCCATACGGGAACTTTCATAGTCAGGCGCATATGAATGGAAAATCCCCAAGAGCCAAAAGGAAATGAGAGAACCATAAAGCACAGATGCTGTTATCTTTATTGTGAACACTGCAATTTAGACTTTGAGCATGAGGAATTGGGGGTATAGTTCAGTGGTAGGTGCTTTCTTCACAGGCGCAAAGCCCTCTGTTTGGATATGTGACTGAAGAAAAAAAGCATAGACTGTGGGAAGGAGGTTTCTAGATGAGGTCCCAGCTAGCACACTGTGAAAAGAAAAGGCGGCATTAGTTATTAATTACTCCAAGAACAAAGGGCAAATCATTCTAGGCAAACTAGGACGGGGCTCAGTTTAAACTGCAGAGAAACGCATGATTTAAGGAGAGTGGAGAAACCTGGGTGGTGGCAACGCGGGTACATGCGTAAAAGACATGTGCATGCATGTATACATGTACACACAACAAAGAGAATGAAGGGGATACTGTAAGGAAGCATGCTAAGGAAATCAGCTAATGTGATTCTGACCCTAATCATTAAACTGGCACATGGGCAAGGAATGGAGGGAAAGGGTTGAACTGCTCAGAAAACACTGGAAACTTCCATCTGCCGGTCATGTCATCAGTAGCCGCCTGGATTTAACTTCCTTACTGACAATTTCATTTCTCAGAATGTGGAGGAAGTGGCAACGAAACTGCTACAATGAACATCATTCTCTCTACTACAAAAAAGAAAAGGAGGTAGAATTGCTCAGACCAAGGTAGTTCCAGGGATGAAGAAAATGCCATGAAGAGGAAAATCAGAGGGGAGTCACTACCTCTACAAGTCAAGGGCACAAGACCAAAAAGACATGGAGTCAGAAATGCTAAAGACAAGACCATAAAAAGCTGGAGCAAGATCTGAAACAATGAAGGAGGCTACATCTAGACGAAGGGGGGACGTCCTGGACAGGTCCCCTTCTTAGAGAACCTGTCACACAGCACAGAGATAAGAGGAATCAAGTGGTGGTCCAGGAGACTTGGTTTCTATTTTCCTTCTCTTATTTCCTTCCTGTCTTTTCCTTCTCATCTTTCTCTACTTCTTTCTTCCCTCTTTCTCTTCTGTTGAGACGGGATCTCCTGTGGCCCTCTGTAGTGGAGGCTGGTCTTGAATGCCTCGTTCTTCTGCCTCCACTTTCCAAGTGTTGAGACTGTAGGAAGGTGACACCATACCTAGCTTCCGTGATTTTTTTCCTTAATAAAAGTATGCATAAGGACATGGTGTAGCCCCTCCCTGGAGTTATGCAAATATGGAAGCATCATTTGGAGGAGAGGATCATCTCAAATCCTCTTCTGGAAGAAGGCAGGCCAAGAGGATGAAGTACATGAGTAACAAGATCAGGGTGGCTGAGATTGGCAGCTTGCAAGATACTTTCCATCCGTCAGCTCCTAGCCTTTTACTTTATATGGCCCCGTCAAACCCGATGGGTCTCTCTGCCAGGCCTGGGCACTTTTCTTACATTATGGGGAACAGAAGAGCATATTATTCAAGAACCTGGCCCTGAAGTCCATATGCATGTTGTGAATCTCAGCTTTCCCTCCTCCTAGCTTTGTGACTTATGGAAAGTATTCTTGTTTCTGAAATAAGGGAGATGTCAGTAGCACCCACCTCCCAATATTACAATTAGGTCCGTGTCTATCACACCACAAGACTTGGTGAATTTTAACTCATGATGTTGGATAAATCCACAGGTGTGGTTAGAAGGGTGTCTGTGACTGGTCCACCTCCCGTTTTGGGCTTTGTCAATGTGCTAAATGTCATTGTGGAGCACAATTTACACTCCAGTGTGTGCATTTATGCCATCATGAGTTTTGATTGAGTTGGAAATGTATCTCAGGGGTAGAGCATTTGCCTAATATGGAAAAGATCTTGGGTTCAATTCCCAGTACTTAAAAAAAAAAGTTACGGTTTTTTATTCTTTCCAGAGAGGCAAGGTCTCATGTGACTTTCTGCCTTGTTGCTTGGCATAACAACAAGTCTATGATGACAGAAAACCTTTCTGCTGTCAGGGTCAATGGCCAGGCTCTCAGAATGCCAATCACAGGGGTCACTTTAACAACATCCTGTGAACAGGACATGAAAGAAGAGGCCAGCTATGAGTATTTCCTCAGCTTTCAAAAATCGCACAGGATTAGTGAATGAATCCAGATCTATCCTATTAAACTGACTATATGAAGAAAAAAGTAAAAGAGTCTATTAAGCTAAATCTTAGGCACTTTGCCCAATTTTCTAAACCTTGGGTTTCTTTTCAAATCAATTCAAACGCTGGTTGTTGTGATCCACTCTTGCACTCCTAACCATTGAGAGGTGAAGAGAAAGGATCAGGTGTCTAAGGCAATCCTTGGCTATGGAGTTACTTCAAAAGGCCAGCTTGGGCTACATGAAACTGTTTCAAAATGAAAAAGTCTCTGAATCATTGAATGAAGACTATAAATAGAATTATATAATGTTTTTTTTAAATAACCATAACAATTTTAAAGGAACCTTATCTTAAAGAATGATGTCTTCTTAATTAAATATTTATTCACAAACTACCTAGAACTTTCTGTTTGTGTATCTATTTGGACTTGCTGCTGTTATTCAAAATCCGTTGGCTATAGCTGAAGTAACTGACTAAATCTATGTGCTATGGAGTTGGAAAAGTTATGGTACCTGTTCTGTTTTTTAGCAGCCCCTTGACACAGACAGCTAGTGTCTGATTAGTCACCTAAGAAAAGACAAAATGAAACCAGCCCTCAGATGTCCCAGTGCTGTGACTGATTTTTGCATAAAATAGAAATATAGTTGAGGGAAACAAAAGACTCCGAAAGAAAATGTGACAGCCATCGAGGCCATTCCGGTTCAACCCCGTCTCAAGTACAGAGCGGCATCATCCAGGCAGAGTTACCTGCTGGGAAACACTGTGTAAACATCAGAGTGTAGGGTGTATATTTGCACAAATCTAAGCTATATGGCACACATACATGCATACACGGCATAGCTCATTTCTTCTCAATCCATGATAAACAACACATGAGGTTAGATCTAGTTCAAGAGAAAATAATACATGGGAAAAATAATAGATGCAGATGTATGAGGCTGCTTGCTGCTGGCATAACACAGTGTACCCTTTTACAGTTAACTTTCTTGTAAATCTACAGAATACATTCTACCAGTTCAAAATCATAGTAAATACATAAACCATTAACAGCCATTTGTAAAAGCATGTCTTGTACCCTCGTGTAACTATCAGTGTAATGGGTTTGCTTACACCAGTGTCTCCAGAAACATAAGTGATATGCTATGAATTAGAACTATGACATGTCTAAGTGGCAGGAATTTTCCAGCTCCTCTTGAATTTTCTGCAGTCATCAATTTTATATATGCTTGTGAGGGCTTGAAATTGTCAATGTGACATTATTAAATATATCCAAGTATGGCATATCTAATGTATAGTGAGTGTGGTGGTTTGAAAGAAAATGACCCCCAAAAGAGATGGCACTACTAGGAGGTGTGACTCTATTGGAGTGGGTGTGGCCTTGTGTAAGGAAGTGTGTCACTGTGGAGGCAGGCTTTGGGGTCTCATATGTTCAAGTCACACCCAGTGTCTCAGACCACTTCCTGTTACCTGCAAGATAAGATATGTAGGACCCTCAGCTCCTTCTCCAGAACCATGTCACCGTGTCTTCCTGCACATGCCATGCTCCCCACCATGATGATAATGGACTAAGCCTCCGAAACTGTAAGTTGCCACCTCAACTAAATGTTTTCCTTTATAAGAGTTTCCATGTTCATAGTGTCTCTTCCCAGAAATAGAAATCCTAACTAAGACAGAGGGATTGTCTAGATTAGGTTAGCCTGTGGGTGTGCCTATGAAAGGCCCTCCGAATGAGAGCCGCTCCAGTCCACAGGCAGGAAATCCTGCACTGTCTGAGCGTGGGTAAATCAGGCTGAGCACTGGCATTCGGCCATGAATCCAGTGCTCTCTGCTCTCAACTGCAGCTCTGATGTGACTAGCTGCTTCAGGTTCTGCCAGCCTGACTTTCCTGAAATGATGGGCTCTAACCCAGGACTGTAGCCAAATGAACCTTTTCTCCTTTAAATTGCTTTTGTTGGTGCATTTCATCACGGCAATTGAAAAATATAAAAGAAGACAATGTCATTGCCCAGAATATAAACATACACATAGAAACATTGGTGGGTAGGAAAGCTTTCAGTTTCAAGCATTGTCTGTAGAAATAATAAATCATTGTGTAAATGTATATGGAGTAAAAACATTTGAAATGTGCTGTAGAAGTGTTTGGTCTTCCACCTTCTCTAATCTTTCCATGGACCACTGCCTTCTCTAATTAGTTGCCAAACTGGATTTGATATCTGTGCTCATTACCAAACACCCTGCTTATCCATCAGATGATGTTGTTCCTCGTTAATTTCATTCCTACTTGAGGATTATTCAATGGTGCTAGGGAGTTGCCTCTAAGCAGCTAGCGTCACCCATAGAGAAGATGTGTGCAATCTCTGTACCAACACTTTAAATGACAATATGCTCCTCGCTTGATATTAACCATGAAAGAAATATTGGGTGTGTGTGTGCGCGCTTACATGTGCCTATACATGAGTGGTTATCAGTCTGGAAGCAAGAATTTTGTACTCACTAGGCAAGGGCTCTATCACTGAGCTATACTGCCTCTATACATAAATATATCTATGCTAAGAAATCGGCAAAGAGTATAAATCAGTTCTTTGTTAAAATTTTTACAAGGATGTTACATTGTTCTCAGCCATAGTCATATTGAGTTGTTATAGCAAAATGACATGAGAACAAATGACCTGCATCACTCACATGCAATTATAAAACTCAGCATATATGTTTGACATGGTCCCTCTGACATTGCTACTGGCAATGCTCCACCTAGCACCCATCCCGTCAGCATAAATCCTACCATGAAACAGGATGGCGATACAGAACAGGAACTGACTGCCCCATGTCAATCAACAAGAAGGTATGACTTGAACAGGAGCAGCTCTTTGTGTAAAGCCACTCCAGTTCGGAGATTGTCTTTTATGCAGGCTAATCTTGTTTTCTCTGTCCATCCACATAGACTTTTCCCTCAGATATGTCCTTGCATACCGGGACCTCATTTTCCTCATCTCTAAAACGAAGGTGGTGAGTGATAGCATCCTACCAACTGTAAAATCTATGAAGACGTCATCAGGATTAACACTAAGAACATGAAACTACCCCATTCGAATGAAACAATCTCAGGTGCAGTTATGAGCCACATTATCTAGACCTAATGCTCTATGACAATGAATCTCTTTAAACGCAATTTTTATTCCTCTATAAAATGAAATCAAAAGATGGGGCCAGTTATCTTGTAAGTCTTTACACTATTAAAAATAATCTTATTCAGAGACTCCTGCTGATAAAAATACAGACCATATTTTAAATCAGAACTTCCCCAAAGCTGAACATGAAAAGTCACCCACAAAGAAAACAGCATCATCAATAAATGGTACTGAGAAAACTAACTATCCACAAGAAGAATGAAACTAGATCCATATATATCACCCTGCACAACACTTAGATCCAAATGAATAAAAGACCTCAATTTGAAACCTGAAATACTAACACCGCTCTAAGAAAACATAGGCAGTACCCTACAAGAAAGATATAGGTATAGGAAGGCCTTTCTGAACAAGATTCCATTTGCCAAGGAATCAAGGCCAACATTGACAAATGGGACCTCAGAAAATTATAAAGCTTCTATATAGCTAAGGCAACAATCAATCAAGTGAAAAATAGGAAATCATTTTTTACCAGTGTGGTGGTTGGAATAAAAATGGCCCCCATAGGCCATACTACTAGGAACTATGGCCTTGTTGGAGTAGGTGTGGCCTTGTTGGAGGTGTAGATCACTGGGGGTAGGCTGTGAGGTTTCAGATGCTCAAGCTAAGCCCATTGTCTCTCTTCCTGCTTGCTAATCCAAATGCAGAATTCTACTCCCCTAGTACCACATCTGCCTGAATGCCTCCATGCTTCTTGCCAGGATGATAATTGACTAAATCTCTGAACTATAAGCCTGTTATAATTAAATGTTTTCCTTTATAAGAGTTGCCATGATCATGGTGTCTCTTCACAGAAAGAGAAACTCTAATACATCCAGGAATATATATGGCAGGATTAGTGGCCAGAATACATTAAAAACTCAAAAGTCAAAGAAACAAGTGACCTAATTTTAAAAATGGGCTAGGGATTTAAATAGAGAGTTCTTAATAGAAGAAATAAAAATAGCTAAGAAATGCTCTGAAAAGTATTTATCATCCTTAGAAATTAGGGAAATATAAACTAAAGCAACTTTGAGATTTCATCTCACCACAGTCAGAAAGGCTAAGATCCACAAAACAAATCCTGTTGCAGTTGAGATTGTGGAAAGGGGAGCCTTTATTCACTGTTGGAAGTGTAAGTTGGTGCAGTTACTCTGGACATCAGTATGGAGAATCTTCAAAGGAAGAAAAGCAAATCTACCATATGACCCAGCTATATTACTGCTTGGCATATGCCCAAAAGATTTGATATCCTACTCTACAAGTACTTGTTCATCAATTTTCATTACTTTCCTATTCATAATGTCAGGGAACGGAAACAATCTAAATGCCTTTCAACAGATTACATGCATATGGTTTATATATACTGTGAATACTATTCGGCTGTACATGTACCAAGAAAAATGAAGTCAGAATTTGCAGGTACACGGATGGACCTAGAAAAGATCATACTGAGTGAAGTAACACAGACCCAGAAAGACAAATGTTACTTGTTCTCTCTCATCTATAGTTCTTAACTCCAAATTCTGAGATGTGAGTATACAACATGGAGTAACCACAGAAACCAGGAAAACAGAGAGACCAAGAGGGATGGGCATAAAAGGGAAATAGCAAAATACTGGTGATATGAAGTAGAAAATAGAATAATGGGAGGGGACTCCAACTGAGGCAGACAAAGGGAGGTCACTACAGAAGGAAAAGGAGGGACAAGGGACAAATAACACACACCAAGATTGTTTGATAAGAACTTAAGGAATCATTTTATGTATGCCTAAAATTATACATAATACACATACATATGTAGATGCAGATGCTAAACCACTTGGGGTGACAATGATTCTCACAAAGTCATAGACTAACAAAAACCTCAGTAGGCCTTCAAAATCTCTTTTTGAGTTGTTGAGACCTTAAATTTGATCCACAAGCTGACTGGGAATGGCACAGGGTTTTGAAATGTCAAAACCCACACCCAATGATACACCTCCTCCAACACAGTCATACCTCCTAATCTTTACCAAACAGCTCCACCAACTGCATACTAAGCATTCAAATATGCAAGGCTATGGGGGCCATTCTCATTTAACCCACCATAGCCTGTAGCACAATTAATAAAAACCCAAAGACAGATACCAGGATTCAAGCTGAAGATCAGAAAAGCAAAGCAGCCAAGTCACTAGAGAGTTCTGACCTCTACCAAGGCTGGGCTATCCTGCCTACAGACTGAGACCCTGAGCTCCCGTCGTCTCCCATCTTATATTCCTCTCTGGTGCTGGGATTAAAAGTGTATGCCACCACTTCCTGGCCTGTATGACTGACTGGTGTGGTTAGCTCAGTCAGAGTATGGGACTCTTCATTCCCATGTTGGCCACCAGATGTAGCATGAATAATAAAAACCCAGAGACAGATATTGGGGTTCAAGCTGAAGATCAGAGAAGCAAAGCAGCCAAACCACTGGAGAGTTCTGACCTCTACGAAGGCTCAGACAAACAAAGGGGCGATCCTGTCCTCAGTGTGACTGCAGAATGCAATGCTCTCCAGCAAACCTCAGACTGCCCTGAGTCTCAAAATGACTGCGCTGAACTCCTGCCTTATATTCTTCTCTATTGCTGAGATTAAAGATGTAAGCTCTTAGACAGATTCAATCTTGTGCAGAACAGGGTGGCCTTGAGTCCTGGGATTAAAGGTGTGTGCCACCACCCCCTGGTCTCTGGTGGTTTAGCTCTACTCTCTGATCTTCAGGCAAGCTTTATTAAAACACACACAAAAAAATATCACTACAACAAAGCTTTGGAAGTATTTTATTTTTTTATTTGCTTGTTTCTTTGGTTGTTTGGTTTTTCAAGACAGAGTTTCTCTGGATAGTTCTAGGTGTCCTGGAACTCACTCTGTAGATCAAACTGGCCTCAAACTCAGAGATCTGCCTGCTCTGCCTCCCAAGTACTGGGATTAAAGGCATGTACCACCATTGCTGGGCTGAAAATAGTTCATTTTAAAACACTTTCCTAACATATGTGGAATTCTAGGTCTGATCTTGGCATTGAAGAAGCCAGCATGCGATAGCATTAATAACAGCCTTTAGGAGATCATGAGTGGGAGAACCTTCACACATGGAATCAGAGCTCATCTAAAGGTGGCATAAACGGTTTTGCCTTTTTCTCCCATATGAGGATAAAGAGAAGTTCCCATACATGAACCAAGAAATTGACCTAAGGATTACAAATATTTCTCTTCAATATTTAACCTCCAGTACTATGAGAAATAAATTTCTGTTGTTGATAAGCCTCCAGGTTTTTTGGTATTTTATTCTAGCATTTGCGGTGGACTGAGACGATGTGGTCATTAGACACAAGCAAACTCACAGTGACAGAAATACCAGGTTTTCAGACAGTGAGGTTATCAAAAACCAAAGGTTGAAAATGACTGGAACAGTAAAAATGGATTCTAGTCCTAAAGGAAAGAAACTTCAGCATAAAAGAACAGTTCAATTTCACGGACCCCAAGACAAAGAGGAAGCTCACAGCCACAGAGTGGGTAGTAAGGCAGGGATTGGGAAATTACTAACAGGAGACATGAAGCGTAGAGAGGGATTCTCAGACTCAGCATGATTCTGGCTAAGGTCAGACCACAGCAACCAGACATCACCTGGAGGACGGCAGAGTGGGGAGATGGAATTTTATCAGATATTCAGGGGGCTCAGATATTGAGGGTGAAAAGTTCCCACAAAACTGACTTGAGATTCTAGCAACTGAAGCAATCTTGACAAGGACGAGGGCCAAGGCTTGAAGTTGACAAAGCATACAACTAACGTGACTCCAGAAAAGACCCAGCCACAGAAGGGAGATGGGGACCTAGCATGCAGTCAGTGCCATGTTCTGTTTGAGAAAAACGGTTTCTGATAGCTACATGGCATTGTGGGTGCATTCAGAACGAGTCACCTAAGCACATAAAGACTGTAGAAAGGGTAAGTGTATGTTATGTTTCTGTCTCCACAGTAGGAAAAAGCTCCACTGTGAAGAATGATGCAGACTACACATTGCATCAGCTTTCAGCCTAAGGGAGGTCTTTTCTCTGACTTGCGTGGCATATGGATGGGCAGCAAGGAAAAGCCCTTAAGGTCCAGGGACTGTTCCCACCCAGGGCCAACAGGGAAACATGGAGGACGATGTCCAGCTTCCTGGGGCCTCGAATGGGGTAACTGAAGATGTTCTATATCTCTTCCCACCATTTCTTCTGAAAAGCTAGCCTCTAGGTGTTTAGAGTGGTAACTGGTTTATATCACGCCCTTCCAGTAGCTCCTTGCTTTCCTGTGTTATTTCCCTCCCACTTTTCTAGGACCACCACCCTTCTACTTATACCCAGACCCCTGTCTCAAGGTCAGCCACGTGGAAACCCAAACCAGGTCACATGCTGATCTCAAGACTGCATGTGTCAGTGTGTCTCCTCTGGGGTAACAAACAGCATCTGTAAGACACTCCACATTAAACAAAATAAAGATGGCTTAGGGATACATTCAGTGTCATGACAAAGAGTCCCACAGGCTCTATAGTTGGACCCCCCCATGACCCGTTTTGGTTGGAAAACCCATAACAAGAGACCCCCACAATAGGTGCTCCAACATTAACTGTGTGAAACCACTGGGGTTTTTGAGGAGTAAGACAGCAATAGAAGTTGTATATTCTGAAATAATGGAATGTTTGCTAATGTTAGCCCAGGGAAGATGGTACTCCTCTACTTTCCAGTCACCTGGAAGAAAGAAGCATTAATCTAGATGTTCTAATCCAAATACATTGAGAAGCACAAGACCTAATAAGACAGAAGAAAGTTTGACCAGCGCTCTCCACCCCCACCAATAACTGGCCACCCTCAGAATAGAATGAATGAAGGACCAGTAAAAGCAGGGCTGAGGAGCAGGGCACTCAGCCCTCAGCAGACTGCAGATGGCACACAGTAGCAGACAGAGCCCAAACCACAGGCAGGAAGCCACCTCTGTCTTCAGCCCTTTCTAAGATATTTATACTCCCCACTGTGGCCAGCAAACGTAACTGGTGTGACTTGGATGAAATTTTAATTACACAGGATTTTAATGATTTAAGTTGCTGTGGGTGGAGAGAGGAAGCCAATAAATAGACAGCAAAGGTTCACCCAAGTACAGCCATCTATTCCCTACGGACTCACAGGAAAACAAGCCCTCCCCCCCTCCCTCCAGAGGAAGGTCTCGAGGTTCATGGTCCAAGGTAGTACAGAGCCATATAATTCTAAGCGACTGGCCATGGCACTGGCTTTGTCAACATTCAGCCTCACCACAGCAGGGCAACCGGTTCACAGGCCTGGAATCGATCATCCTGCTATAAAAGGATTATGGAGGACTCTGCCATCTCTACCCCTTTCCTCCTTCCCATCCACTGTTTTTCCCACTCTTCCTTCAATTTGTGTTCTTCAGAAGTAAGCTTCCCTCAGTTTTCTCTATTGTCAAGAACAACAGAGGAGAGCACACTGTTCTGCACAGCGTAAGCTCACTGCTAACCTACACACACCAAGGAAAGGAGGACCGGCCTGGCCTCACGCGATACTTAAGGACCCTGATGAGACTTTCACCCAGCATTGATTGCTGCTGCACTTCGGGATTGTGCAAGAATAGCAATACCAATGAGCTCCAAAGGCCATAGCTTTAATTAGCACGTGACCTTATTTGGCTGGCAAATACTACCCAACTTCTGTGGTGGGCATTACAAGATGTCTAAATGGGCAGAGCCTCAACAAAAATACATATTTTCATTTAAAGCATTTTCTAAAAAACATAGCTCAAGACTGTGCTTGAAGTCTTTAGGGCTACAGTGCCTGATGAATATGACAGTGGTTTCATCCTGAAATCGCTGGTAATTTGGCAAAAGGTAAGATGTAGACAAAAGTGCAGATTAGGACAAACGGCACTGAGATGGAGATGAAGGGGTAAGGAGGCTCTTTTCTGGGAATTCAGGAAAGCTTCAAACAATATTTGATTTTGGACTTAAGAGAATGGACAGGACTTTCACAGAAAAAGCTAAAGGATTCTGGGTAAGGTGAGCAAAGGAAGAAATGTGCAAGGTAGCAGCATTCTGAGTCAGGAAGGGTTTCATTTCTGCTAGCCTAAGTGTGCTTAAAAAAAAAAGGGGGGGGGAAGGGGAACCTTTGTAGTTTAAGCACTGGTGAGGAAATGAACATTCGAGTGACTGATCTAACAATCCCTGTCCTCAAAGACCAGCACCCCACACCTAGAGAAGTTAAAGATCTTTCCCAGCATCAGAGGGCAAGTCAGAGCCTGCTCTAGCTCCCGGTTCAGGTCCTGCGCTGTGTGTGGCTGTTTCGCAATCCAGAGCAGAGCCTCGGGGCTAACAAATCTGGCAGCAGCCTGGGAGTAGATCTTACAGGGGAAGGCTGTGGGCACGAGAGCAGCGAGGTGGCCTTTACAGGTTCCAGGAAATGAATGCAAGCACGTGGGCCAAGCTCTTGGCAGTGGGGGCACGAAGGAAGGCAGGAAGCTGAGAGTAACCATAGAGGGACGTGGCCAGGACAAGATGACTGTTTGGATGTGTGGCGTGGGAGGAGGATCAGCAGATTCCAAGGTAACAAAGCCCAAGTGACCAGAAATGCCTTTAATGGGCAAAGGAAGTTGTCTACTCTTAGCTCCTGGCAGTGCCCTTTCCCTCATCCCTGAGCGGGCATCCTGACTCCCACGTCCCCAAGCCGCACAGCACCAGTGTTCTCCAGCACATGACAACATTCACACTGTAAGCCATCCCCCTTTTGACTCTCTCCTTTCTTCAATTTCCTGTCTGTCAACTCTTCTTACTGTTTGATTGTTCAGCAGACCCTGATAATATGTAGCTCTTTTCCATACTTGCATTGCTTTTTCATTCCAGATTAGTGACATATGACAAAAACCAGCTCAGACATGTTCAAGTGCAGAAGGGAACGTACCGGTTCACAAAATTGACATGTTTGAAGCCATATGTGGCTATAATACACCAAGACTCAAGAACTTCAGTATTCTAAATTATCTCCCTGCTGTGTTCTAGTTCTCGCTCCTCCCTTTCCCCCTCTCCCTCTCCCCCTCCTCTCTGTGCGTATGTATGTATGTGTGTCTGTGTGCATCTCTTATCTCTTGTCTGTATGTCTGTCTGTCTGTGTGTCTGTGCACATCTCTTTCTCTCTCTCATGCACACACACACTCAACAAACTAGGAGATCCACAGGTTTCATGGCTTTACTTCTATGTAGATCCCAACAGTCAGATGGTCTCCTGGCTCCATTTTACAGTGGAATTTCACGTTCTAATGGTTGTAATAAAATACTGGAATTGGACCAGTGAGCTATCAAGCAGGGACAGTGCCTGAGTTCAATCCCCATGGTATACACGGCAGAAGGAGAGAACCAATTCCTGAAAGTTGGCTTCTGGCTTCCACATGCATACCATGGCATGCTTGTGCAAATCCCTGTAGCCTAGGATTTGCGCACACGCACACATTAAATATTTTTTTAAAGTATTGAGATTTTATTTAACACAATAGGATGATATTCTATAGCCAATCAGAGGGAAGGAATATACTCATTGGCAAGTCTGGCTGGCAAGAGGCAAAGGTTAGAATAAACTATATAAAACTGAGAAAGTCAGAGTATCTCAGAAGGAACTCAAAATAAGGCCACATAATTGTGGGTAATACAGAAGAGTGGATGCCATCAAGGGGAACTAGCATATTCCCATGTATCCACATACTTAATATTTGAATCTATTGGCCTGGTTCCCCTGAGCATACCTGGACTCCTTATTAGAAACTGTCTTCTAAACACAGTGCTTCTGTTACAGTCTATACGTTAATGATGACCAGATTCACCCATTATCTAACATTGTTTTCCTGCCCAAAAATACAATTTTTAAAATAACCTTATTTAACCACCCATCACTTAAACATTGCATAAAGATTCTGCACAAATCAGAATGGCTTGTGCTTCTCTAAGAACTTAAGTGTTCTTTATTGATTAAAAAACCCACTCAAATGAAATATTACAGTACTAAGAGAGAAATGACTTACTGCACATTCTTCCCATATCTGTCAAAGCTATCGTGTTTAATAGGCAATTTTAATCAAGACAAGTATCTATTAAGTTATTTAAAGATCACAGCACTAAATAGTAAGAATTTCCCTGATCATCCATGAATTAATGCCCCGCTGTTCCCCCAGACAATCTCAAGTGAGTTCTGAAATTCTAGAGAATCCCCAAGGTTAGGATAGGGATGCAGGAAAGAAATGCTTTAGAAAAGGAGAACACATTAAAAGTTAAATTGAGCATCCTCTTTTTTTATTGGAGAATCTTACACAGGCTCAAACCAGATTCCAAAGCCCTCCTTTTAAGTCGGTGCGGTTCCAGCAGTCAGTCTGTTTGCTATCTTTGCTGCATTTCCTCCAAAGGCATGGGAGGAAGAATAGTTGGTTGCTTCTGCCAACAGGTAAGGTTAAACGGAAAGATTTTTACAGTTAATCATAAAAATAAACACAGTTAAGAATTTTGTTTTTGTTGAAAATACACCACCAGATAGGCAGAGGTCAACCTGAGCATAATCATAAAATGAGGAGAAGGGACTGGCCTCAGTTCCCGGAACAAAGGAGCTCCTTGTTCCTGGGGCACTGTCGTAACACTAGGTAGGCACTGTGGAAAAACACAACGCAACTCTAACCCCCGGACTGTTTTCATCGTTGCCATTGCTAAAACACAGAGATAGTCGATAAAGACAGCAAGAGGGAAAAATAAGAAAACAGGGCAAGGAGGACCCAATTTCGGAGGTACAAGGTAAAACCTGAAACAGTTTAGTGTCACGAGACCACCAAATACATGTCATAAAATCCACCAGCGTCTACTATTCAGTGCCCTGTGACAATGCTGTTTTCAGATGGCTTGCATACAAATTGACATTTCACGTCCTACTATAATTGCAAAACTCAAGATCTTAAAAAAAAATTCACAACCTATTCTGCTTGCAAGATGTGTTTGGACAATGATAGCTCAGAACTTGTGGGAGTGGCCAACCAATGACTGGTCTAACTTGAGGCCCACGCCTTCAGAGGGAGCCCATGAACAACAAACACTGCCTCAACATCCAGGACCCAGAGGCTGGATAGCCCAGAGACCTAGGGTAGAATTAAACATGACTGGGGTAAACCAGTGAAATGATTCCTAAATATATTATGCTCATAGTTAGATGCCTAGCCCAGAGAGGCTTCCTCCAGCAGCTAATGGCGGGAGATGCAGAGACCCACAGCCAAACATTAGGCTGAACTCAGGGAACCCCTCAGAAGGGGGGAGGGAAGGATTGAAGGATATCATGAGATTACCACTCACAGAATCAACTACGAGCTCACAGAGACTGAAGCAGCAATCACAGAGCCTGCATGGGTCTGTGCTAGGTCCTCTACACATATGTCATGGTTGTTTAACTTGGGGGAGGTTGTATGGGACTCCTAACAGTGGGAATGGGGGTGTCTGACTTTTTTTTGCCTCCTGCGGGGCTCTATTTTGTCCTGCTGGTGGCCTCGTCCAACCCTGATAGCAGGTTTGTGCCTAAGCCTTATTGCATCTTCTTGCCCCGTGTTTGGTTGATATCCCTGGGAGACCTGCTCTTTTCTAAAGGGAAATAGAGGATCAGTGTTTATGGGGGAGAGTGGAGAAGGGGAGGGGTGGGAAACTATGATTGGGATGTATTGTATGAGAGAAGAATAATTTAAAAAAACATTCACAAGAGGTAAGGTTTTAAGAAAGGATGATGGGGGACTAGAGAGGTGGCTCAGGGATTAAGAGCACTTGCTACACCATCACTAGGATCAAAGCTAGGAGCTCAGCACAGTTACCTAACAAGACATGCAGCCCACACATGACTACAGCCCTAGATTCAACAGGGGCAGCAGCAGAACTGCCAGGGTTTAGCCAAGAAAATTCGAGTCCTGGGTTCAGATAGAGATCCTGACTCAAAGGAATAGTCAGAGAACAAAAGACACCTTCCTTTGGCTTCTGCATTGATGCATAGGCACACACTCAAATACACTCATATACACACAAACATACACTAAACCAGAATAGCTGCGCAGTGGTGGCTCATGCCTTTAATTCCAGCACTCTGGAGGAAGAGGCAGGCAGATATCTGAGTTCTGGGCCAGCCTGGTTCTAGGATAGCCAGGAATACGCAAAGAAACCCTGTCTCAAAAAAAGGAAAAAATTAGCCTTGTAAACAGACAAGTTCTATTCAATTTTACTATAAAATACCTTCAAAGAACACACCAGAAAACAGTACTTAGGTTTAGGATGTGTTGTCTATATTGTATTGCTGGTTATTCTCAGTGTCTCTCTGTGGAATCATAGGTTAACCTTTTAGTTTTTTCCTGGTCTCTCTCAATGACAAATCTAAAACAGATTTGGCTTTTTAAAGGGATCGTAGACATTTGCTCTTCCACAGCACCATGAATGTGTGCAGCTGGGGGAAGAGCTAGAGTAGATTAAAGATGAACCCCCAAGAGCTGTTGTGGTTTCCTCGCAGAGCTTAAAATGCACTGCTGCTACCCTCAAAAATAACAGGACAAAATAGGCAAGTCCCATGCAGCTGATTGAGAAAAGCAAGAACTTCAAAGTCCTGATGTGTCCGATATATTACTAGGTCCTGTATCCCCAGCATGAGCTGGAAAGTTCCTATACATGTTGACTTTACATTTGTAAATCTATAAAAATACTGCTATCATAGAACACACACATACACATATTGCCTGAGGTTTCCAGAGTCTTTAGGTCCTAAAGAATCACACATAAGGTCTAGATAAGTTATAAAACCGATTTCCCATTAGCTCAGGCTTCTTGTTAACTCTTATAACTTATATCAACCCATTATTCTTATCTATGTTAGCCACATGGCTCAGTACCTTTTTCACTGGGGCAGGTCACATCCTGCTTCTTTGGTGTCTGGACAGGACTGCAGGAGGGAGCTTCCTGCTTCCCAGAATTCTCCTGTTCTCATTGTCCCACCTCTACTTCCTGTCTGGTTGTCTCACCTATACTTCCTGCCTGGCTACTGGTCAATCAGCGTTTATTTATAACATAATTGATAGAATACAGAATTGTCCCACACCACTTCCCCCTCTTCTTTTTAACAAAGGAAAATATTCACAGTCCATTTTTTGGGAATGTGGGCATAGTATTCCATGCTACTTCCTGCTGGTTGGGGACACTGATAATCTTATGGGGACCTAAAGAAATTTTGAATTGTGATCAAGTTCTGACTGGAGAATTCTGAGGCTTGATCATCTCAAGGTAACATCTTGAACCCGTTCTGGATGTACAAATCAGAAATCTGGGCCATCTGTTCCTACCAGAGATTTCTCAGGTGTTCTTCGTTGACCAAACCTGATTTTTCTGAACTCAGAATGAATCCACAGCCTCTCATTTCCTGTGGAAACAAAAGCAAAAATCTCTTCTCCAAAGTAACATACCTTTTGACTTCAATTTTGAAGTCAAGGTATTTTCAAAATACCTATCTTGGATTAATTCAGCAGCATTTATAAGCAAATATCTTTTGGCAGCTGTTGCTCCTTCAGCATTCAAACAATTCAAAGAAAGCACAATAACATACAGTATCCAGATTCTCTGTGTGTTTTCCATCTTTATGTGGCTTTATTTTAAACTCTATTTTATTTTTAATTTTTGGCTTTTTGAGACAGGGTTTCTATGTATCTTTGTCCTGGAACTCACTCTGTAGACTAGGCTGTCCTTGAACTCAGAGATACACCTGTCTCTGCCTCCCCAGTGCTGGGATTAAAGGTGTGTACCACCATACCCAACTATGCTCTTTTTTTCATTTTAAGGACTTTAACCTTTTCGTTCCCAAGCCTACATATATTTTTGAACACACAGTAAACCATTTAGCACTTTTCTTCATCTTTGAAACTATCTTTACTGTATATTTCTCTTTTTCTGACCACATGAGTCTTTAATTTGCTAAGCAATATAGAGAGGATTAAAGCCATGGGTTTGATGGCTAGATCCAGCCCATTTCTTGGCTTTCTGAGATTTCAGCCTCATGGCTGAGGTACCAGCCGGAGCCAAGTTTATTGCCACAACTCTATGGCGTTTCAAGGTCCCTGCCAGCAAGCAAGCTGCAGTAGTGTGCTCACAAACCACACTCAAATGATCCATAGTCAGACTGCCTGCCTGAAAGAGTCAGAGTTTGCCCTGACAGGACGGCCCAGAAGGCCGGCATTTTAAAAACAGCACGGCTTTTTTTCCTGCTACGGCTTAAAACAAAAAAGCATGCGGTCAGCTTTTCATCAACACTGTTCAAAGTGTTTCATGGCAGGACTTCTTAAAAGAGCTGCAAGGTTTTGCAGCTAAAGCTGAGTCAGGAAGCCTCTCTTAGATGAGAGTATTTGCTTGCCTCTAGCAAGCAGAGCAGACCTGAAAAATTGCTGCTACCAAGAAGCCATGCTTTACTCTTTTCTGTCTAGAATTACTTTCCTAGCTCTGTCAGGCTTTAAGTGGATACAGTTGTCCACGTGGGCTCCATTCTGTAACATGAGGGGCTACTTGTTGGGGCTTCTGTCCTGCCCAGTTCCCACAGCTGGTAAGCCCCAAAGAAATTACACAGAGGTCTATATTAATGATAAACTGATTGGCCCATTAGCTCAGGCTTCTTATTAACTCTTGTAACTTATATTAACCCATTATTCTAGTATATGTTAGCCACATGGCTCAGTACCTTTTTCAGCAGGGCAGGTCACATCTTCCTTCCTCCATGTTTGGGAAGGACTGCAGAAAGAACTTCTTTCTTCCCAGAATACTCCTGTTCTCACTGCCCTGCCTTTACTTCCTGTCTGGCTACTGGCTAATCAGCATTTATTTATAACATAATTGACAGAATATAGAATTGTCCCACACCACTTATACACCCACACACAAACCGGGTCAAGCCCTAAGTGTCACCAATATTCATTTCACAAAGGGAGAACTGAGATTTTAAAAATGATTATACCAAGATTTCACACCCAGCCAGTTTCAGAGCAAAGAGGAGAAATTGATTCTCTAGCCATGCCACATAATGTCCTTTTACTTCTGAGAAAAATATTTCCTTGCAACAAAGCTGATTGATGATAGAGAGTTAAAAGCAAAAAAGATCTGTGGCTTGAGAACTTTGCTTTCTAAGAACATCAGAATATCTTGCAACAGAATTGTTTTTTGGTTTTGGGTTTTTTTTGTCCAGTTGATTAAATCACTGAAAGTCATTGCAAACTTATAAAAAATTTATGTCCACAAAACATATCTGCTAAGAGTAATCAAGCCTCCATAACGTTTTGTTTCCCTCAAAAGCAATGGTCATATCATAAAGTCACTTTATAGAGTATCAGAACTGATTGGTGAGTATCGCTTTGTGACTGCAGAATAGGCTAGCATGTCCTTCTGTTGGCTACTCACTGTGACCTATGGCTAGCACCGTCCTTCATGTGCCTTGCCTTTGCTCCAGATGCCATATAACACCAAAAGTCAAGGTAGAATGAGAGCCTGTGGTGTGGGAGGTCCTTTTGTCTATGTGTTGCTTTTATTGGTTAATACATAAAGAAACTGCCTTGACCTGATAGGGTAGAACAGAACTAAGGCAGGGAAAACTAAGCAAAATGCTGGGAGAAAGGAGGCAGAGGCAGAGACAGACACCGAAACTTTACCTGGTAAGCCACAGCCACGTGGCCATACATAGATTAATAAAAATGGGTTAAATTAATATGTAAGATTTAGCCAATAAGAAGCTAGAACTAATAGGCCAAGCAGTGATTTAATCAATACAGCTTCTGTGTGGTTATTTTGGGGCTAAGCAGCCGGGAACCGACAAGCAGCCCTCTCCTACAAGTCTGTGCACTGCACAATAGCCCTGGCAATCTAAAGCCAAATAACTCCACCACCATTTTCTCAACACATACTCCATACCTGCATTCGAACAGAAACTATGTCACAATAAAAAGTCAGCTATGGCTCCACAGTTAAAAGCAAACTATTTCAGAGGGCACAGGTTGGATTCCTAGCACCCACATAGGGTAGATCACAACTTCCTGTAATACCAGTTCCAGGGGCTGAACACACTCTTCTGGACTCAGTGGATACCTGAATTCATATGCACATACTAATACATAGACACACAGAGGTAACCAATGAAAAATAGGTGGGCTGATAGGATGCTCAGTGGTTAAGAACCTGTATGAGCTCACAAGGAGACCTAACCTTGATTCCCAGCACCCACATCAGGCTGCCCACAATTTTCCATAACTGGATCTTTAAGGGATCCAACACTATAACCACCTTAGGGGGCATGCATATACACACACATACATAAATTGTGATAAAGGTACCTTTTAAAAATAAAAAATCTTTAATAAAAGAATCTGTTACGACCCTTGCCCTCAAGGGTTAATAAACTTCTAGTGCTAGTGAATGACTACAGAGCTGGGAAAGCATAGAGAGTGTGCCTCTCACTATACAGAGAAGATGAAACCAAGAGGAGTCAAGGCAACTTTAAACAGATGTGCCAGCATTTATTGCTTTGAACAGACTACCCCAAACTCAGTAGCTTAAGACAATATTGACGTTTATTTTGCTCCTGAGTCAGTAATTCACTGAGAGCTCGGCGGGGACGATTTGTCTCTGCCCCCTTCATTGGCTTCATCGCCTGCTGAAAGGCGTGGCACTAGAGCCACACACTCAAGCTGGAGATTGGTGCCCAGTGCCTGCAAGAGAGAAATGTATCTCCACCACAGCTGCATGGTGAATCTCCACTCATTGAAAGAAATACATGTTAAGTAGATCTTTACTTATTTCCCTTTATGGCAAGATATGAGATTCTAAAAACTATTAGCATATAATGTAGACAGACTCATTAGTAATTTCCTGTTTGTAAAACAGGTGATGAAAATTAAAGAGTGAATACCCCAGTCTGGGGTAGAAAATTAGTCAGCCATAGCCAAAAACATCAGCACACAAAGATCATCGCGGATTGTTGAGTAAGTGAGAGAACCCATCATTAAGTATTAGTAAGACACTAAAGACATCCCAAACATAAGTGATATTAAATAAACCTCACATTTTGATGACATAAATGTGTACACTAGCAACTTTAACCACTTACATCAGGCTTCCTGTGTCTTACCCATCACATCCCTTCCCCTTCAACAACCCAGTCCCAACTGCTTCTCGCTACACTTTGAATATCAGCCATGTTCTTCTCAAAGGTCCTTATTCTGGTAGGAAGAAAAGCTTGTCAGGCAGAGGTAACAGCTAGAATTTCTCAGTAGAATTCACAGCACAGGGAAGTTTATCTACTCACAAGAACATCTACAGTATGGAGCTGATTTGCTTGATTTACAAAATGCAGGACCCAAAACACTGCCCAAGACAATACAGCAGGCTTCATGGGAGAGCGGTAGACCATTAAAGGGCTCTGAACCCAAAATCTTATCAGTAGATGAAATGAACATGAGTTTAGTTTCCTACTGAAAACAGAAGGAGGAACAGCAAGGTAGCTCGATGGGTAAAGATGCCTACCTTCTGGACTAACGATCTGACTTTGATCCTTAGAACCCACAAGATGGAAGAAGAGAACCCACTCCCACAAGTTATCCTCTGACCTCCACACATATGCATGGTTCCTAGGTGTACACTCACATACACGATAGACAATTTTTGAGGTTTATTTTAACTTTATGTCTGTGGGTGTCCTGCCTGCATGTCTATCTCTGCACCTCATGTATACAGTGCACACAGAAGCCAAAAGAGGTGGAGTCCCTGAAACTGGAATCGTAGGCCATTTTGAGCTACTGTGTCGGTGCTGAGAATTAAACCCAAGTCCTGTGAAAGAGAAGTCCATGCTCCAAACTGCTCAGCTAGCTCTCCAGACCAAATAAGTATGTTTTTAGAGAAAACAATGCCTTATTTCATTCTTTTAGTTTGAGACAGGGTTTTTCTATGTAGCCCTGGCTGGCCTGAGACCTGCTATGTACATTAGGATGGCCTTGAACCCATAGACATCTACCTGTCACTCCCTTCTGAATGCTGGGATTCAGATCACAATATCATCATAATCCATACATACACAAATGCCCAAGATGAGATTTACCCATCTGTATCCATATCTATCCTACTCTAACAAGGATACAGAACAAAACTACAAATATTTATAATCAGAGGTTTGGATTAATCTCTAACTTTTGAGTGATGGGATTCACCAGTAAACATAGGAGGTACTGAGAGGACCTCAACTCTGCTGAGTAAGGATGCTCAGGGCAGAGGTGGAACTTGCTGGTGTAGTAGTTTGAATAGAAATGGCCCCCACAGACTTTTATGTTTGAATGTTTGGCCCATAGGAAATGGCACTATTGGAGGTGTGGCCTTGTTGAGTGTGGTCTTGTTGGAGGAAGTGTGTCATTATGGGGGTGGACCTTTGAGGTCTTATAAGCTCAAATTATGCCCAGTGTGACATATAAGTCTCTTCTGCTGCATGCAGATCAAGATATAGAACTTTCAGTTCCTTCTCCAGCACCATATCTGCCTGCATGCCACCTGCCATGACAATAATGGACTGAACCTCTGAAATTGTAAGCCAGCCCCAATTAAATGTTTTCCTTTATAAGAGTTTTCATGGTTATGGTGTCTCTTCACAGCAATAGAAACTCTAAGACACTGGTTAAGTCCTTAAGTTACAGACTAGCCCCACACTAAGTAGAACGAGCTTCCACTGGAGAGCAACTCTTCTGAAAACTTCTAACCTTTCCCCTCCTGAAGGAGATTGCCATGGACTAAATGTTTATAGCCCTCTAAACCCATAGGCTAAAGCCCTCATGTCCAGTGCAATGACATATGAAAGCGAAACTTTCAGAGACTGTTAAAAACTTGGAGTGTGGGGCCCTAGTGAATGGGATTAGAGCCCTTACAAAACGAAGCTTGAAAGGCCTCCCCTCTCTGTCATGTAAAGGCAGGTCAAGACATTATCTGTGGGCCGGACATGTGTCCCATGAAGAGTGCTTCCTCAGCACAGATGAGGTCCTGGGTTTGAGCTCTAGGACTGCAAACATGAAGGAGGAAGAGGAGGGGAAAGCGGAGGTGAGAGGATTTGAAAAGCAAGAGAGTCTTTGCTGAAAAAATGAATCAGCCTGTGCTATGATCTTGGGCTTACCAGCTTCTCTACCTATGGGGAATAAACATGTAAGCATTGGTGGTAGCAACACAGAATGACTAAGGGACTAAAACCAGTGTCATTCAAAAGCTCAAAGTAGAAGGCTCAGCTCCTAAGAACTTTCCCTCAGCTCTGAGGCATTTGCGCCTCTCACTTACCTGTGTTTAGAAACCCAGTTGTTTAGAGCACAGATCAAAACAGCAGAAACAAGGGCAAGGTGTTGGAAGTCTCAAGTAGAACCACCCAAGGACAGAACAGCCCAAGTTTAGGAACAGACTCATGGTGCCCTCCCTTCCTCGTGACTTACATACAGATTCAGCCCTTAGGTGCTTCTTTTGATATCTTTCCCTCCAATGGCTCAACATTAAGGAAACAATTAACTGCAAAGCCCCAGTGAGCTATGCATGTGGAAAAGATAAGGAATCCCAAGATTTTTCAAAAACCATTTCAAACATAAATGGAAAATTAAGTTGATTTTTTTTGCTAACTTCAGACACAAAAACATAGAATTTCAACTCTAATCAGCTATTGATTTCTTTTACACTTTCTTACCTTAATTATGTATAACTATAAAAAAGAAAAAGTGGAAGCTATCAAAATATTCAAAAATGAAATTTAGCTCAGAAAATTATAATGAATGCCACATCATAATAACTAACGACTGTCAAGAATGTATTTTGCGGGGCTGGAGAGATGGCTCAGAGGGTAAGAGCACTGGCTTCTCTTTCAGCAGAGGTCCGGAGTTCAATCCCCAGCACCAACATGGTGGTTCACAACCATCTGTAATGAGACCTGGTAACTTCTTTGCCAGCAGTACATTGTATGCTTAATTAATAAAATAAATCTTTAAAAAAATGTATTTTGCACCTAGAGGTACTCTGTGCGATTTGCATGCATGGCCTCAGTTTGTCTTCATAAATACCTTCATTTCACATGTGGCTGACTCATGGCATTAAGATGTAAAGTAGCTTCCCTGAGACCAGGGCTCTGAGCAGCCATATCCTAAAGATTACACCATGTGACACACGAACAGAATAGTCCCCTCCAGAAGGGTGTTCATAGTTCCTAGTAGTGGCAGATATGCAAGCCATCTGTGTTGTGTTGAGGTATCAGCCTGGATAGGGCAGGCCAGGAAGAAAGAATGAGGGGCAGAAGCAGCACTAGCTCCCCAAGAAGAAAGTTTCACCGTGGGTAGAAGAGGTTCCAGAAGAGGAACTCAAAAGAACCAACTAACAAGGAAGGGCACAGCTGGAGAGACAGTGCTGTCCCAGAAGCCAAAGGGAATAGAGAGGGTGTGGTCCGGTGACCCAAAGGCTCAGGTAAGATGGAGCACAAAGCTCCCATGGAAGCTGACATGTGGAAGTCAAAAGTAGGGGGAACAATGTGCAAGTAGGGACAGGACAGGCCTTGAAGGAACAAGTAAGTGAAGCCAGTGGATGCTTTCTTCTGATTGGTGGTTCTTATTCTGGGTCCCTGACCAGCAGCAGCACCTGGGGACTTGCTAGACCTGCAAAGCAAAGTTCGGGGACAAGGCCCAGCAATTTGTATGTCTAACACATTCTGCAGGTGAGGTGCTACTGGAGAGCCCTAAAGGCTGAAACACGGCTCTAGAGGATGTCACACCTGGAAAGAACAGCTGGAGATGGGGCAAGTTTCTACACACTGGCATGGCAGAGGACAGAAAGCATTTTAAGAGTCTACATGTAGAGAAAAGAGATCCGCAGGGCTGACTCTCGGGAAGATGAGAGCAGGTGGTGGCCATTTAGAGACACAAAGCCAGAGCAGCAGTCCAGGTGACAGGACACCCATGCCATGACTGAGCATCTAAGACCAGGTGCCAGCTCCTTCAAGAATCTCTATTTCCTTTTGTTACATGATTAGCATCTGTAGGCTTTAGGAGCATTTCAGAGGATCTGATGTCTGAAATCTAGACAGCCCCCCCTGCAGCTTCCCATTGATCGGGTCTCTTGGGAGCCCATGGAGCAACTCCTCTGTGCCACTCTGGGTATAGCACCTGTTTCCACCCATGGGAACTGAGAGCACAGACTCCAACATGCCCTAGAGAGGCTGAGAACAGGATTCTTGGGCTGAGGAAATGAGATGTTCAAGGCTTCCCCAGACAACATAGGTAGCAGACACATGGCTTAAGCAAATCCGAGGGGTTCCACCTTCTACGATGATTCAAAATGTCTAATACAGACTCGATTTTAATGAGGGAAAAAAAGACTTGTCTGGTAGGAAAGAAGGAGGCTGCAGGCTGTGACGGCCACTGCTCATGTTTATTTTGTTTTTGCTCTGGTTGAGCTGGTCTGCAAAGACCTGGCACACCCAGGCAAGAGACAGTTACAAAACAAGTGTCTGTACCGAGACCTACAGGGAGACTCAAAGCCTTTTAACTTTCATTAACCCTGGTTTTGACTTTCTCTTAAAAACATGATGCTAAAGCTTTGTGGTCGAAGCCCTCAGTTGACAGCCTCTAATAAAGAAGTCCAGACTCTGGAAACCCCAAAATAAACAGAACTACAGACCGAGTCACCCCCTCCTTTGAAAGTTGCTTGTGAACACCCAATGGAGCAACATTAAGATGGCAGGAGAAGCCAGCAACTAATTCCTTCTCTGGGTTGTTTAGCGTGTCAGCCAGAGCCAACCTGAGCACAAATGGATACCATCTCCCGCCATTACTCTAGATGATTAAGGTCTTCTCTACCGGACACTGCTGTTTCCTACTGACTTCACTGGGATATGAGCTCTCAATGAGCTCTGAAGAAAGTCCCTATGCTCAGAGCTTTCCAATTGTACCTGACAATGACTTCCTTCTTAACCTACCCCACATCTGAGAATGAAAAAAAAAAATCAACTTTGGGAACTAGCTAGTTGAATAATAAATGGATAAATAAATCCAGGCATCTCTGCATCTACTTGTACCATGTGAGAGTACGTAGGAGGAGGGCTACACATGCTGGCCAACTCAGGGCACCTGCACTTCACTTGAACTAATATATCTGCACTACACCTGCACCACACCCACACACCAGCACTATAGCACGCTGCACCCACACTACACCTGCACCACACCTGCAGTGCCAGCTCTCACTGCTAAACCCATTGTTTCACTGGCATTAGAACCTTCTGAGTTCTGACACGTACTGGAGACCAGCTGAGACATCTGGTCTTGTGGACTGAACCAGCTACTGAAGGCTTGGACTTTCTGTTGGCAGACAGCCATGGTTGGACTAGCTGGACCACAACCCGCACCACACCTGCAGGTAGCGGTGTTCAGTGCATGAGAGAGTCTCTCATAAGCATTCATGATGCTGTAGTAGTTTTCCCTAAATATTAAAGTGTGGGGCCAGAGAGACAGGTCAGCAGTTAAGGACACTTGTTGCTGTTGCGGAGGATCCAGGTTCTGTTTCCAGCACCCACAGCTAACACACAGCCATCTGTAACTTCTGTTCCAGGGGAATCTGCCACCCTCTTCTGAACTCTGTAGGCACCAGGCATGCACAAAATGTACACACATTTCTGTGGGTACATTGGTCAAGATTTTCTAGAGGGCAGAACTGATAGAATGAACACACACATATGCAAAGAGGATTTATTAGAGTAGCTTACAGGTTGTAGTCCAGCTAGTCCAACCATTGCTGTCTGCCAACAGAAAGTCCAAGCCTTCAGTAGCTGGTTCAGTCCACAAGACCAGATGTCTCAGCTGGTCTCCAGTACATGTCAGAACTCAAAGAAGTAGGTTCTAATGCCAATGAAATAATGGGTTTAGCAGTGAGCTGTGACAAGCAGGCAAAGAGCAAAAGCATCCTTCTTCCATGTCCTTTATATAGGCTACTGCTGAAGGTGTGGCCCAAATTAAAACTGGATCTTCCCATTCTAAATGATTTAATTAAGGAAACTCCCTCATAGGTGTGCCCAGGCACTTGGATTTTTAGTTAATTCCAGATGGAGCCAAGGTGACTACCATGAATAGCCATCACAGCAGGTACAACAATAACACACATAAAACAAAAATTTTAAATGTCATAAAGACATGATTAGAATTTTAGATAGAGAAAAAAATAGGATAAGGAAAGGCCAGGCATGGTGGGACATGCCTTTAATCCCAGCATTTGGGAGACAATATTATGAAGATTTTTTTAAGTCACCCTGGTCTACATAGTGAGTTCCAGACCAGCCAAGGTTATATCATGAGACCATCTGTCTCTAAACAAAATTGTGTGTCTTTGTGTCCATGTGTCTGTGTGAATGGAATAGTACGAGATTTGATAAGATAAAGTAGGGTGGGTAGGAGAGGAAGAGTAGAAGATGATGTTGGAGAGGACAGGTTGTTTAGACTAAAATTGGAGAAGCCAGACTAGACTCGATAAGATTAGGGAGGACACAGTTGATCAGGCTACTTTGTGTTTCTTTGCACTGGAGAGGCTGGGTTGAAATAGAGAAGAGAGGCACTGGTCTGTGGTGGGGTGGAGTGGGGTGGGGTAGGTTTGACCGGATTGGACTGCACTAGGCTGAACTAGATTGCATGGGATTGGTCAAAAGGGACTAGGTAGGATAGAATAAAAAGTATTAAAAGCCATCAAGAGTTGGTTGGTAAAGCTTTTCAGTCCAGCGGGTACATACATACACAACTACAGCTGGGTTCTAAGTCACAGTGTAAGACGGAACTTTTACAGCCTAAAAGCTTGACATGGAAGTGAGACAGCACCACAGGTAACTAGGGATTTCCAGTGTTTGCTCCCAAGTAGAGAGCTGCTCCTGCTGGCTAACCTGGCAGCGTTTGCAGGGCACAGAGCTTGCCTACCCTCGCAGAGTACGGTCTTCTCCAGAGCCCTGGATCCCTGGCTGATGCCTCTCTGGAATATGGAAACCAGATATTCTGAGGTTGAACACTGAAAGCAGAGAAATGGTGAGACTTCCTTAGATTTTACAGAAAGAATATGTCCAAGTCAGAGCACACCCGACTCAATGCCTATGGGCAAACATCACAGCACCCAGCCATAGCCCACCCACACATGAACCAAAGAGCACAGATTCCATTTCTCTACTTCAAATGTTTTAAGACGTGAAATATTACCCTCTAAGGAAACAGTTACAAGGCATTCACATTCAAGCACGCCCACTCGTGTTTTTCATCCTTAGTCAAGACACAAAGGTCTGGCTTAAAGTTCTTCCACTCAGGCTGCAGACTTTCCCACCCCAGGCTGAAAGGCTGCTGTGGTCGACCAGCAGGGACACATTCATCACTCTGGAGTGGCTTTCCTTACAGTCCTGACTCAACTCACCAGATGTAACCAGATGTAACCTGCTCACACTCCAAGTATGAACAGTATGAGGCTTTTTTTCAGGTCAGAGAACCTCAAAGTCACCTTTGTCTTATTCTTGTAGTGATCTCAATAAAATTTCATCATGAGAATAAAGACCAAAATGCTTAAACTCCTAACCTATATAGTGGTCAAGTTTTGGAGACAAAAAAATGTATTTTTCAAGGACCAGATTGCTCAGAACTACAGCACTGGTTTCTTCTGTTGTCACTTGTTTTTGAAAGAGTGTTCTGCTGTGTGGCCCAAGCTGGCCTTGAACTCACCAGCCTCACTGCTTTAGCCTCACATAGGTATGCACCACCATGTCAGGCTAAGAACATGCATTTTCAGGATACAGCTGGCAATATGCACCCACACAAGAGAAGAGAGGTTCACAATTGGTATGGAAGAGAAGAATTTCTACACCCTCCTTCAACAAACCACATTCAGCAAATGTTCTCTTCCACCTTGTATTTTTGATAGGTCAGTATTTAGTAGCCTAGATATAGAATCTAAGCTTCAGTTCCAATTGATTTCCTTTCTTATCCAATGTATATTATGTTCGCTCGTTGCACTTATTTTATACGTTCTAAGACAATATTCAGTACTATAAAATTACTAAACGAGATGGGAGGATGGATGAGGGAGAGAGCAAGACTCAAAGACAGAGACTGGAAGAGGGGAGCAGGAGTTACTGAACAAACTGAAGATGGTATAGAGTCACATTTACTATGACCCTACCTGCAAAAGTTATAAGGCAGTAATGAAAATTTCTATAGAACAAGTATTGGTTCGCCAAGTGAACTCTGCTCAGTTTTATGGCTCTATTTTTCTTACATTCTCTAAGTAAATGATTCATGTTTGCAGAACTGTCATTTACTTTAGTATCTATCAAATTATTCTTCAGAACTAAACCCAGGCCACACATTCTCCCAGTTACCTCCTATGCCTGCTCCCCAGAAGGAAAAGAGGCCAGGCAGTGTTTGGTTATTAATTCTGTGTATCTTCATTAAAAAAGTACATTCTACACTTGAGTCTAGTGTCCTGAAAGCAGATTGTTACTAAAAATATTAGTGACTGGAGAAGTGGGGGCATCAGGGAATATGTCCTGGACTTTCTTTTGCTTCCCAAGGACTCTGGGATGGAGTGAAAGTGCTATCAGGCCAGGCTGAATCCACTGAAGGTACTGCAGGATGATTTTTCTTCAACCCAAATGAAGGTTTGCCAAGTGTCAACTTAGCAAGGCTCTGGTACCCTGTAATCAGCATCCTCTCAAAGGTGTTGGGGTGGTTAGTATCTACAGATGGTGGCCTTTAGAGAGAAGAGACTATCCCCATCATCTGGGACTGCTTCATCCAGTCCACTGAAGGGCTTAGGAACAAAGCTGAAGCCTCGCCAGGGGACAAATCAAACTGGGGTCTCCATTCCAGCCTGACATTTCTGAGGACTCTACTTGACACACCCCCTTCCAGGGAGGACATAGAGTACCTCTAGTTGCTGTGTCTAATGAAACAATCTGTTGATCCCGATATTAGACTAAAGTCATATGCACACAAAGTACATCTTCACAGACTAAATTTTAGTCACTTTCTAAGTCTCCAAACAATGGCATTTAATCCTTAGGACACAGAAGCACAGCTTTTGACTTATCCCCTGATCCTTAGAGGCCATGTAGTTGAGATCTAGTAAGAATGTACTGTACAGTCAGTTGGCCCCAGTTTCTATTGAATTTAAAATATGCTTGAAATGGTCATTTGTGCCATGAGTTTCCCTTGTTAAATGGATACTCCTTCAAGGCAAAAGTGAGTACATATGGATTATGGTCTGTGAAATGTCACCAAAACCAAAGCTGTCTAAAATAAGCTCACCTTTACAAAAGTGTAACAGAACACGAGAACAGGTTCACTCCATTCCCGAACTGCAGCTCTGATAATTCTACTTTTCCTACTTACTGTCAATGGCCTCCTGGAGAGCTTCCCCTGCCTCCATCTAAGACAGAAGTTTTCCTCCTAGATTTTGCTCACAAACTATCAGTGATGAGCCTAAACTATCCTTTCCTTACCACGAAAGATGGAATTTTTCTTCCGGCTACATTCCTTTTTGACCAAAATAGGCCCTTATTGCTGGATGGTTTTATTTGATTCCATCATATTTTGTCCCATTTAATATAAGCTTGTCATGAAAAGAGACAGCAGTGACAGTTAAATGAAAAGTGGTACCAATTAATGTATTTATAGAATGCCATACACAAATAGACAACAGATGGAGAATATTTATACACCCAGCTCCAGCAGTAAGGGAGGCTTCAACAGAGCTGCACTCTTGGAAGGCTAGGAAGAGACGACCCCAGAGAATAAAGGGGTATAAAATGTAATCCTTATTCCTACTACCCAACTTCCCCCAGTCCAATCTTGGTGCCTTGGTGGTAGAGGGAAGTCAAATGGAAAACTTCATTGACTAACACTGTAGTTATCTGTCCACACATTTGTACAGACTCTTGGTCCATGTGGGAGAAAGAGGCCCAGAGAACCCGATTCCTACTGCGAAGAAAGCGGACAGCCCGGACTCTAGACACACTGAGGTAAGGTCCTCATATGGGGAAGAGTACTTTTCCCTTTCCTGCTTCTGTCTTCCTATCATAGTATGTCTCCCCCAGCAAGCCACCTCTGCGCCTATAGATAAACCTAATGTCATTCACCAAATGACAACCAGTGTCACTTCTAGGATCTCAGTCTTGAGACTTGCAAACTTCAAGCTACGGAGATCATTCCTTGGGGAAAGTTTCTGGCTCAGTAGCAGGATGTGGGGAAAGGACACAGGTTATGTCATGGCTACAGGCCCCTCCTAGAGTCCTAAACACTCGGTGGTCTCCACCACATTGCATCAGTCCAGAGCTACAGAGGTTGAGATGAAAGCAAACTGCGCCCTTTCATACTGTACGCTAACTCAGCAGACAGTCTGGAGTTGGCAGGGCCTTCATTCTTCTACTTCTTCCCACAGATACTCCTAATACATGTGAAGTTTGCTGCTTAGTTGACCGAAGGCTTCCCACATGCCAATGAATATATGTTGAAACCCATAACAGGACTTTTTGTTCTGGCTATGATGGAATAGTCTTAAAATACAAAAAATATTGAAGACTAGAAAGTCTTTAAAAACTCAAGGCTTTTTCTAAGATGTGAATAGATGTGTAGTCACCAACAATCAGACAGACATCAAAAGAAATGATTCCACTCAAGACTAGTTTGGCAAAGCAATGAGTTTATTGAGGTTCTGGAACCACACATGATTCAAGGTAGCAACACAATGGGAAATCCCAACACAGCAATGCAGCATTGACTCCCAGAGACTGCATGCCTGAAGCCCTTCCCTTAACCATTGTAGAGGTTCCTCTTCTCCAGCAATTGATTACTGTTTATGAAATCTGTGATGGTTTGGATGAGAATGGTCCACATAGGCTCATATTTTAATGCGTGGTTCTTAGTTGGTGTGGCTATTTAAGGATTAGGAGGCATGGCCTTGTTGAAAGAGATACTCACTGGGTAGTGGGTTTTTGAGGTTTTGAAAGCCCATACCAGGCCCAGTCTCCCCCACCTCACTCTCTGCCCACCTCTTTAGGATAAGATGTAAGATCTTAGGGCCCCACCTGCTTTCCATGATCCCCACCATGATGGTCATGGACAATCCTCTGAAACTGTAAGCAAGTTCTCTATTCAATTCCTTTGATAAGTTACCTTGAACATGGTGTCTCTTTACAGCAATAGAACAGTGACTGAGACATGCCTGGACAGGGGACATTGTCAATATAGATGATGAACCATAAAACAGCATCCCTTGACTCCTAGGGGATGCCTGGCCCCGATATCCAGCCTTTGACATTCCTAAAGAGCAGACTTAGTACCCCAGAAAAGCCACCATGTTCTCCTGTGGAACTTAAGCCATTTCACAGAAAACCAGTATCCTGAAAGGTCAGTGTATAACTACAACAAACAAGCCGGAAGTTTACAACCATGTCTAAACACAGACCAAAACAAGACCGGTGCTCAGACCTAAGAACTGAATGTCTTCACAGTGGCTACTCAGGTGCTCACCAGTTACATCTCTGGCTTCGATGCACTGAGATAAGATTAACATGCTCAATTATGGACACCCTCATGCTCTGCCAATGTGAAGCAAAGCAGTACTTCCTTAAACTCTCCCCAAAAATAGCAACTCCTTTCATAATTCCTTTCTAACTCCCAGCTTTTTCACCCTACAAGAGAATTGCTTAGGGGATAAAGAGGCGATTCCATGGTTAAAAGCACTGACTGCTCTTCCTGAAGACCCAGGTTCAATTCCCAGAACTCACATTAAGATAGCAACCATCTGAAACTCCACTTCCAGAGCACCCAATACCCTCTCTTCTGTCCGCCAAGAGACCTATATATGTGTTACACAGACTACATGCATGTTTACATACATGTAAGCAACACATCCATACATATAAAATATTAATTCTTTAAAAAAACCACTGTTCAAGCTGGCTTCAAACACCATGTACCCTGTGTCTGTCTCCAAGCAGCTGGGATTACAGACATCCGGCACCATGCCTGGCTCCTCACTTCCCATCCCTTTTTCTGCAAACAGCCTTTTCCCCTAGAAGAGTTGTTTAGGGGATGGAGGTTGCTCAGTGGTTAAAAGCACTGACTACTCTTGAGGCCTGGATTTAAACATGGAGTGAAATTAAACCTGGCCTTTAGCTCCTTTTAGTTTTATATCTTCAGCTCTGACATCACAACTGTGGACTGCTAACACCAGCTCCTGATTGCCTCTGAAAGGGATGCCAAGTGGTTGCTAGCGAGTCAAGATTTCCTTTGCTTATGAGCCATAAATCAAATTCACTGAATTTCAAATATGTCACTGGTTATCTTTGACTATAGGAGATTCACATATGCTGATGTACTCAAACCCAGCTGATCCAGCCATACATAAACAGGAAAGCAATAGGAAAGACTAAGGCACAAGGACAGCAGAGTATCCAAGGGCAGTGTGGACAATTTAGCAAGGCCCTGGCTCAAAACAGCAATAACAAAATATCACAACTAAATTAGGTAGATTGGGGAAAGATCTGAAGATTGAATATTCAGAATACTACAAACAAGCCTTATAAAGGGGCCCCAGAGTGTGTCTGGGTCCCTTCTACCACATGAGAAAACAGGAAAGGTTCCACGTATGAAACAGAAAGTGGCCTTTACTAAACACAGACTCTTCAGGAGACTTGATCTTGGACCTCCCAATTCTACAACTATGAAAAATAAGTCTTGGTAAGCAAAAAGGTAAAACTTGGTCCTCCCAGGCACAGCTGGTCTGTAAGATCTCGTCCCCTTCGTCGCCCCGAGGGGTGCACTACCCGACTGGCCATGGATGATACCCTGTTCCAATTGTAGGCTACAGTGAAGCAGCTAGAGAAAATGGCCAAGAAGGCAGAGAAAGAATCCAATGCTGAGAAGGCCAAGATGAAAAAGGCCCTTGAGCAGAAAAATGGAGTGTGCCTGCGTTTATGCTGAAAATGCTATAAGAATGAAGGTGTAAACTGGCTCCCTGAGGAATTAGAGATTGGATGCCAGTTCTGTGGGCTGGGGAAGGGAGCTGAGGAACAGAAAGCCCAGGCCAACTCAGCCAGCTGGCAGTGGCAGCCAAGGAACAAACTCAGCCCTGGGAAGATGGAGAGGAACCACCTGTAAAGGCCCCAGCCAGTGTTGGTGGCACCGGACATAGTACACAAGAGTCCACAGGAACCTACAGGGCTATAACACAATGGGATTTCCTGTCTGCAGAGATCAGGGAGAGGCTCCCAGGAGCTGCCTAGCAAAGGACTGGCTCTGATCTTCGCTGGGCACAGCAAGCAAGAGGGTGTATGTTCACTGGAAACTGAAAGCCCTGAAGCACTGGGCTGAAGTCCACACAGCTGCTGGTCAAACCCCATCAACTCCACATAGGCAGAAAGCACCGAACTTGCCATCTTCCAGCTGTGGCCCACAGTCACATGAGTCACCCACACTTGTGCAAAGTCAGTATGCAGAACAGAAACAAACACACAGCAAGTCCAGGTGAAGTATCCAAGCTTGTGTGTAAACCTGCAGGACAGAGGCCCACTGCCCAACCTAACGCTCAGTTTTAAGGCGCCCAGCCTGACAGGTTGGAAAAGAGCCAAGGCAGCTATGAGGTTGGGCAAAGTTGAATGCAGGGTCGTGCAGAAGCCTCCAGTGCACATCATAGGAGAAGGGAGGCAACACCTGCCAAGGGCATGCCGATTCCTCAGGGCAGGCAACGTCCGAGAGAGCTGGCCCTCCTGGCTGTGCCCAGAGATCTTGCCCACAGCAGAGGCACCTTCTGGAAGCTGGCTAAGCTGGTGTAAGACCTCCAAGGCCATTTTCCTCAGCAATCTGCACAATGAGGCCATCGACCTGAACCTGAGGTGTGGTCAGTATGGCGGCCTCCGTTACTGATATGCGCTAAGCAGGTTCTGCACCTGCTGCTCAAATCTGTTCACTGCAGACACCATTTGAAGATCCATGGCACTAACTCAGCATCTTGTCCAGAGCTTTGGTCACCTGTGCCATATTCTTGGTCATGCCCTTCATGGTCACAGCTGTCTGCACCTTGGAGGCTACTGCATCCACATGGGACAACATCAGAAGCCAGTTTTCACCTTCATTCTCGTGGATGACAGTTTTTCAGCATACCCGTGCGCACACTCCAGTTTTCTGCTGAAGGTCCCTTCTTCACTTTGGCTTACTCAGCCTTGGAGTCCTTTTTCTGCCTTCTTGGCCAGTCTAACTGCTTCGCTGTGAAGTGGAACAGGATATCGTCCATAGCCAGTCAGGTAGTGCACCCCTCGGGGCGGCAAAGGGGACGAGATCTTACAGACGAGCTGTGCCCAAGAGATGCTTACCCCTCAGCAGCTGCCTCTGGAAGGACTTGGGGCCACTTGGGCTGTGCGGTCTGTCTAACGGCGCCAGGCCTCCAGCGTTACAGCCTTTCAGGCCTTTTAAAGTGTCTCACTCTTGAATGCGAGGTCCCGACTCTGTCCTTTTAGATACAGGCTGCTGCCCTTCTGCCTTCTCCAGGGGAAAGTCAGGGTGGCTAACAAGGGAAACGGGGACAGTCACCTTTGGCTGCGGTCAGCTCTTTTACACCCTTTTGCAGTGGGAAGCTGGCAGGGAGCAGGCAATGAGACTGCCTAGGGCGGCCCGAAGGCTGCGTGTACAGGGCCGATGTTGTATTTTCTGTCTCCTGAAGTTTACTCATGTTCTTAAAACTCCTGGCGATTGTTCTTTTGCCAAAGTGGAAAGTACACCGCAGATGACTGGTGTAACAAAGCAAAGCAGAACGGGACGAGAAAGGATGGCAGCTAGAAAAAAAAAAATCAAATACCTGCCATCAAAAATGCAACGAGAAACTGAGGCAGGAGAGGAATACCAGTGTGGCAACAGGGGAAACAAAGAAGTTGACAAAATGGTATTTGATGCTGTCTTTTTCCAGATTTGAGAATCCCATTACGCTGTTCTCGGTTTGTTCTTCTGAACATCGTTCTCAGATTTGGAATGCTTATGTCTGCCAGCAAAGCTTTGCCTGAGAGCAAGGCTAAAAGGGACCATCTAAAACAACAGATATCCCTGGAGAAGCCTGATCCTCGGGGCAACAAAAATGAGCACGTTGATAAGTATCCTTAGAAGCGAAGCAATGGGCAGCAGGGTAGACGATGCTCCGTGTCCTGGAAACAAGTGACGTGAACCATGGTATAAGAAATCTCAAGATGGAATGTTTTCCTACTGAAATGAGTTTGCCTCTTCCTGCTGGTAGACTGGAGGTGATAATACTAACCAAAATGGGGGGGAAAGGCAATTTCAGATGTGGAAGGAGCGGAACTAAATTTGAAATTCTAAAGTTGCTTCTCCGGATGTGGTGAGCAGGCCTGAGAAAGATACCTTGTCACACAGAATAACGCCTCCCAAGAAGCGGCTAGAAGGTCCCAGGCAGAGGCTGAGTAGAGCCTAGCACTCCTTGCTGTGGAATAGATACTCATTGTTCTTGGAACTAAGGGCAAGTCAGCTGCCAAAAGCAAGTTGAAGATAAACTCATGTTAAGTCTCTGATTACGGTTAGAGGACCCTCATTTAGGTGCATATCTGTAACACCGGCACTGAGGAGGCAAAAGGCAGGCAAGATCTGCGTTCCAAGCCAGTCAGAGGTACAAACTGAGACACCGTCTCAAAAAAACAAAAACGTTAAAAAAGTAAATTTCTTATATGCTCATTGGAGAATTCTGAAAATCCTAATGGCATTAATTGTGGTTTTCTTACATTGAGCCGAGTCCTTGTGTTGCCAGGCTGGTCTCAAACTCGTATAGTTAAGCTGTCCCCATGACTCAGCCTCATGAAAAAGTGGAAAGAGTACCTTGGGCACCATGGTCTAGTGGTTTGCCAGCAGTAAAGAGTGTGGCCTAGCATGTACAGATCCTGGCCACTCTCGATTCCAACACTGCCAGAAAACAAATCACAGCAAAAATCCCCAAATTTTGCATTTGTATTTCTTAGGCAGAAAGCTTTTTCCTAGGGTTCAGCCACTTCTGTTAAGAGCCCCGCCCCCAAACATGTAAGCATCTCAATAAGGTTTCCCTGGACTGCCCCAACTAACATGTCACTCAATGCCTAGTCTTATTGCCGCCTCCCATCTGACATACAATATATGCCGATTTGCTTACTCCGCCTTCATGGCTGTATGGATCCCAAAGGCTAGAAATGTTGCAAGGATATGGTAGTAACTCCAACCTGTTAAAGATGTGAGACTTAGCTTTGTAACTTGACAAAATGTCACTGTGTCCCACCTAACATACTTCATTCTCTCCCCAAACCTTCATTTGCTGTTGTATTTAGAGGCCCCAGAAATTAATTGCACCCCTACTCTATGCTTTCTGATCTGCCCTAAGTCATTGATTTTTCTATCAATAAATCACTTTGTTTACACCCAATTTTATGTTTAAAATAGAATTAAACTTTGAGGAAGAAAAAAGGTACAATGTTATTTTACGAACAATTATGCATACCACAATGATACCTTGTGTCTGTTCTATCTGATCTTTGGATGAAAAGCCTTTAAACAGTCCAGGAAAGAAAAAAAACCCACTGGCAAAAGTTTATTCCATGTTTAAAGTTAAAATTCATCCCTAATTTATGTCATAAAGATACTTGGTAAGATTTTAGTTCCAGAGTTAAAGAAATGATATATTTCAAGTTAAAATCTTATATTCACCTTTTCTGGCTTGATTTCTGCACTCCTCTGGTCTTGTGGAGGAGGTATGGCAGCTCGGTGCACACCCATTTGGACATTCTGATTTGGCTTTCTTTCGTTGTCCTCTCGATTGGTCAGGTTTGCTGTTCTGTTTCTGTTCACTCAGCTGTATTCACTGACCCTAAGAGATGGATGTCAGAACAGTCCATAAAAGATTCTATACAAATTAATGCATCAAATTTCTAAAAGCATATTGTCTAACTTCATCTGGTAAGGGTTGCTTTTATTTGTGTACAATTAGTTTCCCAACACTCCAGCATAAGTTATTTCAAGCTCTAAACACTTTGAAAGTTGTATTCACTGTGTATGCCTTCTTCCTTTGCTCAATTAAAAAATAATTGGTATATTGATTACTTCAAGCAGAAATCAAAGAACTTTAGAAAGGGTCATTTGGTCTGCCTTTTTCTGCATTCAACAAGACTTAAAAATTCTTTAGGCATCTTTTGACTTATGCCTATAATCCATCACTTGAAAGTCCGAGACAGGAGGGAAGCAGGTTCTTTGTCAGGTTGGGCTATAAGGCAAATGCCAGGGCTGACAAGAGCTGTCCTTGAGATCTGGTCTCCAAAACCAAAAGGTTGACAGTTGGGACTATAATTCGGTGGTGAAGCATTTATTTCACTGTCTAGAGCGAGGCCCTGAGTTCAATCCCCAACACCTTGCAAATTAAATAAAAAAACCATTTCTTTTGGAAGGGATCTCTCTCACGCACAAAGCCCAAGATGATAGCCTTCCTCACTGGGGCAGCCAGGATCTGAATAAACCTGCTCTGAAAGCAACGGACTAGACTCAGGGGTCCATATGAAGTCCGGGGAACAAATACCGATTCATTGGTTAAGTAGAATTGCAACGTGAGCATGCGTGCTAACAAGCCGGCTACCCGGAACCGCATACATGAGCGCATCGGCTGAGCGACATTGTATGCTGACAAGTTCGTGCGTGCGGGTAGGAGTTCATTTGAATAACATCCAGTTTACTTGACCAGCAGGGATGTAGTCAGGATACTGCTTTACTCGGGTTGTGAGACTGGAAGTCACCGAGAAGGTGCTAACTAAAGCGAGGTTCCGAGCTCACAGCCGCGCTCTGTGTCTTGGCTTCGGTGACCTTTATAGCTTCATTCATCTTGTGAAACTATCACCTGCTTTTCTCTACTTTGTCATGCTGTAAAGAATGCTTTGTTAGGTAGTTATCTGTGCTGGAAATGAAATCTAAGGCCTTGTGCATGTCGACCACAGTCTAGTGCAGAGCCACATTCCCAGCCTCAAAAAAGTCGGTTTCCGCTTTCCCGTTTTGTTGGTGTTGTTTGGAGACAGGATCACACTATGTTTCCTAAACAAGCCTTAAGTTTACTGCCTCAGCCTCCTGAGTGCTCGGACTATTGGTCTACACCATCATGTTTGCCATGCTTAATTTTAAGTGTCCCCAAAATGTCCCTTAGCTATTGTGTGAAAGCAGTGAGTAAGGAAAAGCGTTCTTCAGGGATATGTAAATGGGCATCATGGTGTTGACATTACCTGGCATTTGAATTAGGAATCTCGGAACTAGTGGGCTCCACACAAGTTCCCACTACCCATAAAGACATAATACACTTCTCTGCAGTTACGGAGACCAGCACTTGCCTTATTTCTTGTTCCATTCTTTCCCATTTTTTCTAAATGCCCTAGAGAAATCTGCAGAACACAATAGCCAGCTTGCTCTTGGTTCCTGGCTCACTGGCACTACTATAAGACCTGAGCAAAAATAATTACACTGTTAAACCCAAGTCTCCCTCTCTCCTGATGGTGCCTGTGATGCCTGACCAAACTGGCCCAGAATGGAAATGTGACTCCTGGCCATTTCTAAGGCTCATGGCAAAGGCTCACTGTGGGACTGAAAAGGTCAGGTTCTCAGGGCAAAATTCCTTAGCAGGAAGGATTAAGTCTGCCTTAACCTGGCTGTTCTAACACAGCCTATGTTGATCCCACTGTAGATATAAGCGCTCGTTCGTTAACGTCAGGGAAAAGGGTCATGAAGTGGGTATTGGATCTGGGACAATGCACCGAATTTAAACTCTAGCGGGTTTTGTTGCCGTTGTTTTGTTCTTGTTTCTGCCCTAGCTGGATCAGAGTCTCTGGTCACTTAATGCCTTTACCGCCACTAGAAGGTCACCAAGCTGGAGATTTGTGGATAGCGAGTTGGTTTTAAATTCTACGTTAGTACCTAGTAACTAACCACAGGCTCTAAAGCAGAGCTAAGGACGGGTGCCTCCTTTGATAGGACATGGCAATGCTTTGTCACAGTATGGAATCTTAACTGGTTGTGCTGAGAAGTTACCATTCTTCATGTGCTCCCTTGCCAGGGAACTTGTGTTTGGAGACCGACCCTCTTATTCCCTTGGTGCTAACACTTACTCAACCAGGCAACTGTGCTGTGCTTAAGCCTAGAATTTCCGGTTTTTTCATGCAGCATTGAAAATAGCAGTGCATACTAACAAATAGTATTCTTTCATGGTGCCAAAAACGCCAGAAAAATTCTTTTCATCCAACTGGTCAGATGGTTGTTAAACAGGAAAAAATTATATCTATTTTCTCAAATGTTTGGACAGGATGTGGTTCCCAATCAGAAGCATTTTAAAATGTTCTGGGCAAAGTATGAAATCCGTGTCTAATTAACATGTTACAAAAATGGAAATCTCCCAGCTTACTTCCTCCTATATGGACACATTAGATGTCTCCCAACTTCAGTTTCCCTAAGCATGATATGACCAATGACAACGAAAGGTCCTAGTCATTCCGAAGCAAGAATAGCTGTGTACTCTACCCTCCCTGGCCTTGATCCATGCTGCACACTTCAAAAACCAAAGTTATCAACATCCTTGAACTTCTTGAAACAGCCTGAGGGCAGATGGCAGTCACCATGAGCTTGTGTGTGCCAAATGTTATCCAAGCACAGGATATATAATAGAAAGCTAAGACAGACACAACTGTTGACTTCATGGAAATTACCCTAAAGAAGTAGCTTTAAGAGGACAATGAGAAGTTCAAGTTGACTAAGTGAAGGCCCTTTGTACAGTTTAGAAGACCTCATTAGTATTGTACATGAGGTTTTATTCTGGTTTGGTTTGTTTTGATTTTTCAAGGCAGGCTTTTTCTATATAACAGCTCTGGCTGTCCTGGAACTTGCTTTGTAGACTAGACTGACCTTGAACTCGGAGATCTGCCTGCTTCTGCCTCCTGAGTGCTGGGATGGACACAGAGTTTGAAGAGAGAAAGGCAGCTCAAGATTTTATTAGTATCAACATTTAATTGTACTTCTATATTGTCTGCTGTCCAATGTTTAAAGGATATCATTTTTAAAAAGCACATTACGCAAAGAAAACATTTTTAGGCATGAAGAACGGATAACCTCCATTTGGCTGTGACTTAAGGAATGATAAAAATTCAGAATCAAACTTTAATGTCCTTTCTGGAGATGGCAAAAAGATGTAGATAGAAAAAAATTCCATGTCACCTCCTTGGGTGAGGGAAACATGGAGTGAGGGTGCGGTAAGAAATCTGTAGCAGTTAACAAATCTAAGCCTTTTAGGACAACAGGTTCAGATTAGTGGAGTTGGGCTCACTTGAATCTTTTATGTGGTCTCATTCATAAACAAAGATTAGCTTCTTTCAGGAAGCATCTTGCTATGTTTTGTTTTGCCTATACAGTCCAGAGGTGACCAAAGATGGTGTCAGTTTGTTCCTGGGCTCATGTGTAGTTAACCAAGAATTTGTAGTTGCCAAGAATTTAAGGCAAAGCTAAATGAGGCCCAGGTGAGTAAAGATGGAATGAGGGACTGGATAAGGCAAACAGATGGAAGCCCTCAATACAGAACAGTTTATTCCCTTGTGTGGCAGGAAAACCCTCTGAAGAGAATTCCAAAAATGCTCTAATATTTGAAATACATAGACTATTTTGAGGCTGGGGCCTATGTGATAAGAACTTGATTAAATCCCATAATGTAATGAATAGAGTCCTCTAATGTTAAACAAAAATGGGGAGGGGTGGCATAACTGAAAAGTCAGAAACATACTGGCTTTGAGTGGGACACAAAGCCTCTCATTGGAGACATGGGATCTGCAAGGCTACACACGAAGCCAATCATTACATCCAGCGGAAATTTTTACTGTAGTTTGTCTTATTGCTGAGACAAGATTTTACTATGTGGCCCAAGCTGATCACAAACTCCTAATACTACTGCTTCAGCCCCCTAATGCTAAGAGTACAAGGGGCCAGTGTCATTTGCTTTGGATGAAACTGCCTAATAGCAAATAAGATGAAGAGTCCGTGTAAATAACAGAAAAGTTTTGCATACAGGTTAGCTAATCTTGACTGTCACTTTGACATACCTAGGATGAGGGAAACTGAGAAATTGCTTCCATCAGAGTGGAGCGACATCTTTCATGGTTCAGCCTCTACAGGTTTGTATATTCCAGGGTAGGGGTGTGTGGATTAGAAATGTTAGGCAGGAACAAACAGATACACAAAAGATGCAGAATAGAGTTGGGAGGGCAACCCAGTGAATACTGAATCTACCTGCATTTCATGTGCTTTATATACCCTAATCCAAAGGGGGGTGGGGGGAGAAAGCAAGACTTCTTTACCATGATACAAAGAACAGACAGTAATTATCTCTTCAATACCTGAAACATCAAGTAACTATTGCCTAAGTATTCTGTTTAGGCAGGACGTGCAGTGACCACACCTTAGGCCAAGCATCCAGTAGGCAGCCACACCCTGGGCCAAACCTCCCGCCATAACCTTGAAGGAGCAAGGCTGGGCCTGAACTCTGACCTTTGGTCAAGGTGGAACAGATTACAACCACGTGCTCTGACACGTGGGCGTGTCTGTAGGACATTTTAATTGTTAATTGATGTAGGAATGCCCAGCCCACTGCAGATGGCACAATCGCAAGGCAGATTGGCCGTATAAGGAAGGCAGCTGACTTGAGCCCGGGGGCTAGCCAATAAACGGTTCCTCTATTTTCTGCTCGAAGCACCTCTTATGCCCCTGCCTTGGCTTTTCCTCAACAATGAGCAATAAACTGAGGTAAAAAACAATGCCCGTCTTCTCCAAGTTACTTTTGGTCATGGTGTTTCTCACAGCAGCAGAAGGGAAACTGAGGCAGTATGCCATCAAGTCAGAGCTTCCATTAGCTGCTTGAGAACCCAGTAGCTAAAAATTTTCCTCAGTAACGTTTTTACTTGGGCACAGTGGCACTAATCTGTAATCCTAGTACTCTTGCAGGCTTAGGTAGGAAGGTCACAAATTCAAGCCCAGCCTGAGCAACACAGCGTAGCCTTGCCACTTGCTCAAAAAGACAAGAAGCAGTGAGAAGGGACAGGGGAAGAGAGGACAAGCGTCCTTCAGTCTGTCCTCCTGACATAGCTGGTAATTTGGTGCCTTGCTACACAGAGATGGGGAGGTAAGAATTTTGAGCAATGCTCAACTCTGACTCTAAACAGTTTTATATGATTGGTCATAGAGCGATAGGATTTCAAAGCATGTCTAAGGTGGTAATGCTTCTGTTGGGATGTGCCATTCAGTTGATTAAAGGAGGTGTCATTCTTATGACAATATGACCGTATTTATGAGATATCTCTCGCACCGTTATTTCAAAGCACAAGCCACTTAAGGCAAAACCTTTTGGTTTTTCGAGACAGGGTTTCTCTGTGGCTTTGGAGAACTAGCTCTTTGTAGACCAGGCTGGCCTCAAACTCAGATCCGCCTGCCTCTGCCTCCCGAGTGCTGGGATTAAAGGTGTGCGCCACCACTGCCCAGCGGCAAAACCTTTCTTTAAATATGCATTCCCCAGGGGGGGGGGGGAGAGAGAGAGAGAGAGAGGGGTGAATACACACAAGTACTAAACAAGTTAGATTTCATATTCTTAGAGTCAACTTTGGGACAGTATTAACTAACGTGATCTTGTCATCTCTCCTACGCCCCGTATGAGACTTGATAAATGTCACACTGGTGAGCAAGGTGAAGAAAGCAGGGTATATTTAACTTGATAGATGTAAGAATATGTCAGGCTGGGGACTTCAAGGCAGGTAATTCTTTAGCCACTGCCTCTGAGTACTTATGGATCATACAGTTCTCTCTGGAGATCACAATATTAGGAAGAAAAGCCTCTGAGTCAGGGCCCTTTGATCTATACTGCCAAACAGATCAGGTTCTTTGACTTAACTGTTATTTTTGTTGCCTAATGGAACTAAACTCGAGTAAGGGTATACTAACTGACCTTATTCCCAAATGCTGCTCGCTAAATAAGAGTACATTAGCAAATCCAGAAGGTCGTTGTTAAATCAAGCTGATGTCATAGTTTCCAACCTGCTGAGGGATCATTGACATGGAGAAATGAAAGATAAGCCGGGAAAATGTCGAAGACAAAAGGTACATTTGATTTTATGAGATAGGTTTGTTTTCACAAAGAAAATGAAGGAAATGCCCTTTGTAACTCTAGGTCCCCGGTCTCTGAGCACAGGAGGTGACCTTCTGTTAAATGTGGTCTCTTCGTTCATGCAGAGGGCTTGGGGAGACAGAAGGCGAGAGGGTACCTGTTCCCAGATATTACAGCAGGTGCTTCACATCCTCGGACCTTCAAGCCAGAGCATGCTGCGACAAATTAATTTTCCCTTGGAAGCTGAATGGAAGCTCGAAGGCCTACCGCTGTTATCTTTTTAAATTCTGAATCATAACTACAGGCTAGTGGCCAGAGGTCTCCGCCTTATCTATATTAAACTGAGAAAGAAGGTGGGTGCATGGTGGCACACCTGTCTGGAATCTGAGCACGTAGAAGGCTGAGGTAGAAGATGGTAAGTTTTAGCCCAGCCTGGGCTACAGTGTAAGGACCCAATCTCAAAACTAAATAAATGAAAGTGGGAAGAGAAATCGAAGGAGAAGATAATTTAAGGTAGGTAGGCTGGATTTGTAGCTTGAAAGTAGAGTATTGCCTACACCTGTTGAGGCCCTGAATTCCGTCCCAGCACCACAAGAACATGGAGGGGAAAAGCTCCTATCCGTTACTGCTAGGAAAGGCTGCGTGCCTTTTCCTGGGGTCCGCTCAGAGCCACTGCCCTTTGTTCCACTTAGATAACTCAGTCATGGTTCATAGCTAAATGACCAGTAGATATTTCTCTAGACAGTTTTTGTGCTTTGTCATAAGCACAATGAGTTGTTCTTGCTGCCACATTAAGTGTTCACTCGGCTGTAAAAAACTAGTGAAGCCCAAATCCTTGCTTCTAAACTGGACTGAAAAAGTAAACTCCAACTGCTCAGAGGCAAGTTATAGGACAATTTAGACAGGCTGTCCCACACCAGGAACTTTCTAGAAGATTGGCTCAGAAGGGAAGAAGGCTTGAGGTCTCAAATACTTCTTTCAGGAGATTGAACACACTGGAAATGCTTCATCCTGGCCTGGCTAAAGCTACGAAAACTGAACAGCTGTGCTATAACTAAACTTGTAGGCGAAGACACAAAACCCGTCTTCAAGAAATCACTTTCGATGGCATCCACACAGACAGCGTCTCACTGGAGCTCTCTAAAAGATTATGTACACAGTGTTCTGCCTACATATACACTACAGGCCAGTAGAGGGCGCCAGATCTCATTACAGATGGTTGTGAGCCACCATGTGGTTGCTGGGAATTGAACTCGGGACCTCTGAGCCACCTCTCCAGCCCTGGAGCTCTTTCTATCAGAAGAGCATTTCCTTTAAGGAACCAACAGGAAAGCTCCCTACATGGTCAGGTGTCCTGTGACACTGGGTATCACCATCCCAGTCTGAAGCTACAAACCGAGTTGAAGCTAAAACCATCCACAAAACACCCACGGGAAGCAGTAGGGTTGCTTCTGAGACAGTTTCTTGCTTGTCAAGTTCCCCAGGCGCAATCTTTTCTGCACGCCCTCTAAAAGGTGTAACCAGACTCGCCTCGAACACTCCCCGTCTGTGCCGATCTCCAACAGGTCCCCAGGGGGCTACCCACATTCATCCCAACGTCTTTAACTGAAATTGTTGACTCAGTTGAAAAGCAGAGAGAATGGGCACACAGCAAAGTCTATTACTGTGGATGGCGCTTTATCCGCACATCAAAACACTGGCTCCACCTTGTTGCCAGTTCCTATTTCCAGAAAGCAATGGAGAGTTTGATGAAAGACCATTAACGAACATCGTCTTTTCACTCTCTGCCCCTACATCACAGTGCAAAGACTGGTATCACACTGCAGCCTTCTAGCTTGGCGCTGTGTTCCCGCTGAGGCCCGTGATGGCGAGCGTGATCTTCGACATTAACTGGCTGCGTTCTATATGCTAGTCACCGATTAAATGCATTGCATGTGTTACCTAACAGAATCCTCACCATAACCTAGAGGATGGCATTAAACTGATGCACAGAAAGACTCAGGAACTTAAGTTCACTCAGTTTACTAGTGAGCAACAGATTTTGACCCAAAGACTATATATACAGTGGTTCTCAACTTTACACAGTTCTCATGTTGTGGTGACCTCAATATTAAAATTGTCATTGCCACTTCATAGCTGTTGGGAGCAGTGAACCCCCAGATCCTGAATTTCTTGTAAACTTGTTTTCCTCTGCTCTGAGACAGCCTGCAGCTGCTCGGAGTTCCATGGCAGGAGAGTGGTTTCTGGTGGGTTTGGCTGGGGCGTGGCTATCCCTATATAAGCTGCCCGTGGACACAATAAAGGGGACATTCCTGTTTCAAGGATGATCCATGCCTCTGTGTGTGTTTCAATCTCCAGCCCCTTGCCCGGTTCACGAACTTGTATGGTAGCGCATAGAGCGCAGACGGGCGTGGTGTGCTGCAGCTGTAATTTTACTTCTATTACAAAACAGAATGTAAATAACTGTTTTCTAATAGTTTAGGCAAACCCTGGGAAAAGGTTGGTCGGCCCCCAAAAGGGTCACGAGCCACAGGTTGAGAACCACTGCTACAGAGCATTTCATTTTGACAGTTCTGACATATTACTTGGAGAAAAATGGCAAATGTAACATGCTGTTCTCTAGATGTTCCTGACCATGATTAAGCCCTCCGAGGTTCCAAGACGCCAACCTGAATGAACCGATGCTAACACCTAGAAACGTGTTAGGGTTTCTATTACATTTCCAGAGACGAAGGACTGTCCCAAAGACCTATCTGGAAACTTACTTTTATAACAGTGGACAGAAATTAATTCATATTAGGCTTGGAACTCCAGCTGAAGAACATGGAGATGACAACCCATCCTTCCTGTCCCTCCACACGAAAAACCTACACTGAAATCTCAATGAGTTTAAAAACAGGAAACAGAATATAAGTATGTCTATGACTAACCCACCTGAGTAGGAAGAAGTCAGAAATGGCAGGTTCCAAAGGGGCATAGAAGCAGCCATACAAAGGAACAGCTCTGCAGGGCTTAAGTGGAAGTTGTGTTGTCCTGAGGCTCTATCCGTCCCTCCCCCATCTCCCTTACTAGATGGGGCTTTGGTTATTGATTCCTCAAGACACATTCTGCCCTGAGTGGTTAACCACATTTCCTTATCAGCTTTGTGTAACTACAAGATACCACAGGAAATCCCCTGTGGAAAGAAGGCTCCCTCAGCTCATAGTCCTGTTGGTTCAAAGTTAACATTAGGCAGCTCACTGTAAGGACAAGAGACGATGGCAAGGTGTGTCCAAGTAAACCACTCACACCTTCAGGGAGAAAAAAGTAGAGTGGATATGGGGTGGGGAGGGTGGGAGGGAGGACACACAGGGACTCCCAGTGTCCTGAAGCATGAAAGGAAACCCCTGGCTGCGTGAGGGCACTATCCTCCCACCATTTGCACTAAGAGCAAGAAGAGACTTCTAAAAAAGGCACAGAGACTCTTTCCTAAAGATGCAAGTGTACTAAAGTCTGTTTGATAACTCTTCACACTGTAAAAACGTGTGCTCAAAGTGATTTCAGATGTGTCTAATTTCCACCTGCCTCCTGGCATTCAGCTAGGACCTGTGCTGCTACAGTCTCTAACAAGCAAATAGATTGTGAGTCAGAGAGATCACATGACCTAAGTCCTGTGATTTGTGTCTCAATGACTCCAGTATCTATAACATCGATGTATTGAGGTCAGTAGAACAATGGCAAAGGCATAGCCTTTAATTCCAGTCCTGCATCCAACTACTGCAGACTAAGCGAGCACATTACCTTAGGTAACTTCCGCCTCATGTAAAATGGCTGCTCATAGGTGACCTTTGTTGCAGTAATTTGTGCAAGGAGAGTATGTTCTTAGACCCACAAGTGATGCCTGAAATGGCAAGTGATACCAAAATCCAAGCATGCTATTTTTCTTACAGTACATACCCGTGATAAATGTTAATTTTCCTATAAAATGACACTAAAAATAGAATTGTCATGACCCAGATATACCACTCAAGCAAATGTCCTAAAGACTTTTAAGTGATGAACCCCGTGTTCCTTGCAGCTGTAGTCACAAGAGCCAGCACGTGGGACTAACCCAAGGGTTCATCAACAGGCACATGAATTAAAAGCAGCGTTACATATATTCAAAGGAATTTTTCCACTCATAACAAAATAACATTTTTTAGAAAAATGCATGCAACTGGAAGTCACTATGTTGATGAAATAAGGCACTCAGAAAGACAAATACCAACATTTCCACTTGTCTATAGGAAGTATCTTTAAAATTATAAGTATATGCCAGGTGGCAGTGGCACATGCCTTTAATCCCAGCACTCAGGAGGCAAAGCAGGATCTGAGTCTGAGGCCATCCTGATCTATAGAGCAAGTTCCAGGACAGACTACGAGGCTACAGAAAATTTCAAGAAACCAAAAATAAGTCAAATAAGTAACTATGTACAAAAGGTCATTTATAAATCAGGCAGGCACAGTAAGAGAAACAAGGAATAATACAGTAGAACACTCATAATACACAGAATAGACGTATGAATATGCATGCATACTCCCCACCACCACCACCCACACACCCCTTCACGTTTCTCATAAAGGAACACTATACCATGTTTTTTCTTTTAGGCCACCAACCAGCTCCCAAATCATGACACGGAGACTTATTAGTTTTGAACGCTCGGCCTAGTTTAGCCTCATTCCTGGCTAGCTCTTTTAACCCGTTTCACTTTTCCTTTTGTGCCTTGGGCTTATTACCTACCTACTTCTGTATATCGCTGCTTTTCCACGCCCCGCTGGAGGCTGCCCGGTTTCTGGTCACGGGTGTATCCCTTGGTCTCTCCTCCCTTCTCGTTCTTCCCCCTCTCCTGAGCCTAGATTCCTCCCCTTTTTATTCTCTCTGCCTGCCAGCCCCACCCTCTCCTTCTCCTGCCCAGCTATTGACTGTTCAGTTCTTTATTAGACCAATCAGGTGCCTTAGGCAAGCAAGGTGAAACAAATGCAACACATCTTTTCATAATTAAACAAATTCAGCATAAAGAAAAGCAACACACCTTTACACAGTTAAACAGCCTTCAGCGTAAACAAATGTAACACATCTTTGCCCAATTAAGATAATATTCCCCAACAGAACACTTCATGGCAATGTGTCTCAACTGTTATAACACCTGCCACCCTTTAATACAGTTCCTCATGTTGTAGTGACCCCAACCATAAAATTATTTCATTGCTACTTCATACCTGTAATTTGCTGTTGTTATGAATCATAATGTAAATATCTGATATGCAAGCCCTAAAGGGTTCACAACCCACAGGTTGAGAACCACTGCTTTATGGCTTGTCTTCAGTGTATCGAAATTGTCAATATTGCTTTTGTGCTTTGGGGTCATCAAGTAAACTCAGGGTTTCTTGAGCACAAGCCCTGCCATACCTGGACAGTTGGTCGGCTAAGAGACTGGCAGGTGACGTACACAGTGTGGCTGCAGACACCAGATATCAGGGGAGTCAACATATTACCCATGATGACCCATGGTTAAACTTATGAGTTGTTTGTCTCTTTATAGTTTTGCATTCAATATTTTCAGATCACTGTTGACTTCAGTAAATGAAGCCACAGAACCCAAAACTATATATAAAGGACTGTATTTCTGTCATTGTCCCAACAGCCTTCCTTACAGTGATTATCATTCTCCCAGTCTTAGATTGGAAAGTGGTAATTAAGAAATCAGACGAGGAATCTTTGGAACACTCAACTAAACTAAGTAATATTTCACTTTGAATCATTACCTTTCACTCTTCCATTGATTGTTTAGCTGTGAAATTGAGTTAAGCCATCCTGGTGAGACATATCCTTCCCTGCTTCTCCAAGCCCAGTTACAGCCAGATCTAGGACTGTCCTGTACCTCTCATGAGCCCTGGTGAGGCAGGTGAACCCAGGGGATGTACTGACACCCTCAAGAGACACGAGAAAAGGCCAACAGTCCTAGGCCAGCACCTGTCCTTCTTCACCCTGGTCTTTGTGTCTCCCTAATCCACCAGCAGCCTGGGTGTGCCACATTCAGCATCATAAGATGGCTTGGGCTGAATGTAGTCCACCCCTTCAGCACAACAGAGCACCTACACAGGAATGTCACACGGGACCAGAGAGGGCGCCTCCGTGATAGCAGTCTCTACCCCTTGCACATCTTCAGTACAGTATGGAAGAACGAACATATCTCATGTTACTAGGTCCTCCTCTGTGACAAAGCAAAAGTAACAATGAGAATAAAAATGCAAGAGGTCTTTAGAATGACCAGTGTGTCCATCACTGTTGGCTTGTGCTGATGACTTTTTTATTGAGCTCTACATTTTTCTCTGCTCTCTTCCCTGCCTCTCCCCTCCCTTTCAACCCTCTCCCAAAGTCCCTATGCTCCCAATTTACTCAGAAAAGTAAATTGTCTTTTTCTACTTCCCATGTAGATTAGACCTATGTATGTCTCTCTTAGGGTCCTCATTGTTGTGTAGGTTCTCTGGGATTGTGATTTGTAGGCTGGTTTTCTTTGCTTTATGTTTAAAGATCACTTATGAATGAGTACATGTGATAATTGTCTTTCTGAGTCTGGATTACCTCACTCAAAATAATGTTTTCTAGCTCCATCTATTTTCCTGCAAAATTCAAGATGGCGTTATTTTTTCTGCTATGTAGTACTCCATTGTGTAAATGGACCACATTTTCCTGATCCATTCTTCAGTCAAGGGGCATTTAGGTTGTTTCCAGGTTCTGGCTATGACAAACAAAGCTGCTATGAACATAGTTGAGCACATGTCCTTGTGGCACGATTGAGCATCCTTTGGATATATACCCAAAAGTGGTCTTACTGGGTCTTGAGGAATCGCCACACTGACATCCATAGGGGTTGTACCAGCTTGCATTCCCACCAGCAGTGCAGAAGTGTTCCCTTTTCCCCACAACCTCTCCAGCATACGTTGTCCTCAGTGTTTTTGATCTTGGCCATTCTTACAGGTGTGAGATGGAGTCTCAGAGCTGTGATTGCCCTGGCACTGGTGAAGACTGGCATCATGTGCGAATACATAAGTTCTGTGAAGCTGAAGTGTTCTCTTCTGCAGACTCCGCGTGTCTGTGCTCAGGTTCCCCCATCATTAGGCAAATGTCCTACCCCTGAGCCACACCCTCAGCGTGTTCTAGTGCAGGCTCTGCACTAAGTGTTGAATCCAGGAAGTGTACGTGATGGCTAGATGTTCTGAATATTTTATACTAAACATAATTTTGTCTTTTCATCCAAATAAAAGACATTACAAAAGAGTATTTTCTATTGTGGTCTCCCAAACCTTTCTAACTGTCTGTGTCCCCGTTGTTCCCATCTGCTCTGGCTAGAAGACCTTGGGGAACATATCCCCAGGAAGGCCAGGGAAGGGTTGATTTTAAAAATTTACTCATTGCTGACCTGATTCATCTGGCAAAGGTGCCTGCCGCCAACTGGCCACTGAGCCTGAGACCTGAGTTCAATCCCAGAGACCCTCACAGCTCTCTGACCTTCGCACACATGTTGCAGCAGAGTACACACATCCACAAGTAAACAAATCATGCAATATTAAAGGTTTTTGGTTGCACGATTGCACCATTGATGATGGGATAGTGGTGCAGGACTGTTGGTACGATCAGCAGCTAAGTCTTACTGGCGGGTCCCTCACTGACTTCCTTTGCATTCTGCTTTTCTCCCACATTCCTTCTAATTGCCAACTCTCGCTTATCAGGGTATCCACCATTGGCAGTTCTTTTTTCTCCCCACCCTCTAAAATCCCATGACACACAACCGCAAATGACTGAACATTTCAAAGGAAGACAGCGACCTCACCAACCAGCAGTCCTAATTTTCTGAAACCAATTGAGAGTCAGTGGGCTCGTATCAGAGGGTGGGCCCTAGTTGTAATTCTAGCAGTGGGGAGACTGAGGCCAGAGGAGCATGAGTTCAAGGCTACCCTGTGTGACAAAGAGAGACCTCACCTCCAGAAAAAGAAGAAAAGCTAAATCTAGCCTTCTTAGAAAGAGTAAGTCGTGGTCTTGAGACAGCCGTCTCCTTACTCCCAGAAAGATTGTCCTATTTCTACACCCCTAGCTATGAATATTCTATACAGAAAATTTTCCCCCCAAACTAATCTTTAAAAAGCAAAGCATTTTTTGAGTCGCTGGCTTGAGTTTGTGATTTAGAACAGATGGCAGAATCTGTTACTTTCAGTAAAATGTTGACTAGCACAGGTGGACATAAGCATCCTCATTTGTTGCCATGTTCCCCATTCGTACTAAGTATTGTACTGGGGATCTTAAGCGGGACAGTTTGGCAAGAAAAGAAAACCCAGAAGACATCCAAAGAAGGTAGAAAGTTGATTGTTCACAAGTGACATGATTCTATGTATAGAAAACCTGGAAGAATCCACCCAAAACGGTGAGAACAAGCTTTCAGGGTACAAGAGCAACACAAAAAGCTATGGTTTTGTGCAGCAGGGATGAAAAATCCGAAAGGGAAGCAAATGACTCCATTTGCAATAGCATCCAAAAGACTAAAAACCCAGAAATAAACTTAATCAATTAAGTCAAAGAAGATTTTTGCATTGAAATCTATAAACATTACTGAAAGAAACAACTAACATTGCAAAAATGATAATACCTCCCAAAGAAACCCAGTCTATATGTATGGCTAATGCAAACCACATCAAACTTCCAAGGGCCTGTCTCCAGAAATGGAAAAGCAGATACAGAAGATGCATACAGAAAAACAAATGGCCCTGAAAATCCAAAACACTGAAAGATGAAAACAGATTTAGAAGATGCATTTCCTGGATTCAAAACTTCATACAAAGGCTATAACAGTATGCAGCTGAGGGGGTAGCTCAGGCGTAAAAGGTTTGCCTGATGTGTGTGGAAACCTGAATTCAATCATCAGCACCACAGATATTTTAAAGATTATGCTACCAACATACAGGTATCCAAATAAACTAGTAATGCAGAATTAATAGCATAGACGTAAACTAAACAATGATCCATAGACAGTTTCTTTTGGCAAGGCGTGGTGGTTTGAAGGAAAATGACCCCCAAAGGGAGTGGTGCAAACCACAGTGTGATAAGGGAATAGTACCGAGAAGATGATGCTATGATGTGAACAAGGAACATATGTCACAAAAGAGAACAGAAGAGAGAGAGAAGAATCAAGCAAATGGGCAAAAGCCCTGAAGATGTGACTCAGGGGCTCAGAACTTGCCAAGCATATGTAAGACGGTGAGTTCTAGCCTGAGTATAATCTCTCGGTCGATCGGGGCAAAGAGTTTAAACTGGTCTATAATCCGAGCACTTGAGAGGGGAATTCAAGAAGATTATGGGATCAAGGTCAGCCTATCTACATAGTGAAAATCTGGGAGGGAAGGAGGAATGAATTAATGAACTTAAGTAACAGTTTCTCAAAGATGTACAGAAGACTTAGAAGCTCATAAAAAGGACATTCCCATTATTGGTTATAGCTGAGGGTGCCCTTGAACTTCTGCTCTTCCTGCCTCCATCCCCCATGGGCCAGGATTATAGGTGTGTACCACCTGTGGGTTTTAGGCTGCATTAGAAATTGAACCCAAGGCTTTAGGCGTGCTAGGGCAGTGTATTTTCTCTTTTATGTGAAAATTTTATTAATAATAATAAAGTCAACCCAAATTGTGAGAAGTCCTTTTTGAACTTTTTCTGCTATCTATTTATTGGTATTTGTTCTCATTTTTGTTTTGAGACAGGGTCTCATCCTGTAGCCCAGTCTGGCCTTGAACCTGCCTTCTTCCTGCCTCACTCTTCCAAGAACTGGAATTATATACATGTGCCACTATGTCCAGACTCCGAACAGAACACTCCTTACTGGGATGCAATGTATCTAGTGACTATTCCTCAGAATTAGGTTACCCCAATCTAAGGAAGAAGCAAAATTCCATTCACTCCAAGTCTCACGACATCAATGGAAGATCCTTACATCTCCCGGGAACCCTGTATATGTCAATGGCTGAAACACTTCTGAAATCCCAGCACCTAGGAATCTGGGGCAGGGGGATCTGGAGTTCAGACCCAGTTTAGGCTCCAAAAATAAAACCATTTCTAAACAATTAAAATAACAGTATAAAACACTTTAATAGGAGCTAAGGTAAAATACTAACCGGAGTTACTTCAAGAAATAACCCCCACAGGCTGGGGAAGTAGCTGACTGCTTAGGAGCATCTGGTGATCCTGCAGACCTGGGTTCAATTCCCACGTAATGGCTCCCAATCATTTGTAATCTAGATCACATTTGTGGTACATGTCACAAAACATTCTCTTGCAAAACATTCATTCACATAAAGTAAAATAAATCTAAAAATATGACTTCAAACATTTTAGTAAGCAAAAAGTGATTTGATAAATTGGGATTTGAAAATTTGAATACACAATTAGAAGGGAGAATGATGTCACTTAGCCTAATTCTGACATAAGATGCAGTATAAATAATACCAAATAACTAATAAAAATAGTTCACCTGGCCCATTATTAGGATGCATACCTGTAATCCCAGCACTCAGGTAATGAAAGCAGGAGTGTCAGGAGTTCAAGGCTACCCTCGACTACAAAGCAAGCTTGAGGCCAGGCCAGGCCGGGCCGGGCTGCAGAAAAACCTCCTCAGCACTGAATTTACCACGTAGCAGACACTGCGCTGAGCAGCTTTCTGTATCTCCCTCAGAATAATCCTTTGAGGTTTCTGCTCCTGACAGTTTCTCACTGTATGGATAAGAAATCAAAAGCCCAGAGAGGCTGGATAACTTGTTCAAAGTGAGAGCCAACAGTTGGGGTTTGACTTTAAACTAATTTTTCACACCAAATCCCAGAATCTCAGCAACCACACAGACCCGAGGTCTCATTTTGTCTTCATTGCCATGCCTCAGCATGAGTGCTGTGTCCCAACCATGCAAATTCATTAAAAAAAAAAGACAAGCTGTTTATGAATATAGTACTCAGTCTGAATAATTTCTATAAGTCAGGCTGTGGTTAATAAGAGTATGATTAATATTCTTTTGAATGTATTCCTATTTGGGATTATTTACGATAGACACAGTTTGATTGCCACAGTATCTCCCTTTATGTCCAGCCTTCCTGTGTCAGTCTAGATCTTAAAAAGCAGGTTTGTGCATCCTAAGTGGGTGAGATCATAACTAACATATACTGTAGCAAAGGCCGCTGCACAGATCAGTGTTCTTCAAAGAGAACACTCACGTCAATCTGACAGCAAGATGATATCTTGGGGTTAATGAAGAATGGAGTGCCGGATGTGTTAAACAGACTTCTCACATATATTTTTTCAGAAAGAATTTAGGGTGGAAAAATCCATGGGATAGCATTTTTCTTTTTACAAAATAACCCATAGAACCCAACTCTGATCAACTTAAGGCACCTGAGTAAAGGCGCATTGGGAAGCTGTTCGCTAGTCCTTCCGGCGGCGGCAGGCGCCGTCGAGGAGCCCTGTTGGGAGGTGTGAAGCCCCCAGATCCTGAATTTTTGGTAAACAACTTGTAATGCTTGCAGCTGCTCTGAGCACGAGACCCTCAGAAGTTCCTGATGGCAGGACAGTGGTTTCTGGTGATTTGGCTGGGGCGTGGCTATCCCTATATAAGCTGCCCCTGGACACAATAAAGGGGACATTCTTGGGGCATTCCTGTTTCAGGGATGACCCATGTCTCTGTGTGTCTTTGTAGGTTTCAATCTCCAGCCCTTTGCCTGGTTCACAAACTGTATGGCAGCACATAGAGCACAGACGAGCGTGGTGCGCTACGGAGCCCTGCTGAGAAGGGACTATGGGTGCCATCCACAGTGAAGGTCCGCTTCTCACTTCCTTCCTTTACCTGTGGTGTTGAAGTTCAAAACTAGGGCCTAACGCAAGCTCAGCAAGCATCGAACCACTGAACTGTAGCCCCAGGCCTTTTCGTTGTTGTTGACTTTGTTGTTTTTATATCCAACCATAGTTTTTGTTTCCTCTCCCTCCTCTCCTCCTAGTGCCTCCCTCCTCCTCCCTAATCCACTCCTCCTCTGTTTCTCTTCAGAAAAGGGCAGACCTCCTATGGGTATCAATCAGCCATGGTATATCAAGTTGCGATGAGATTAGGCACCTCTCCGATTAAGACTGGATAAGGCAACCCAGTAGGAGGAAAGGGTCCCAAAAATAGGCAATGGAGTCAGAGACAGCCCCTGCTCCCACTCTTGGGAGTCTCATAAGAAGGCCAAGCTTCAAAACCGTAACATAATGCAGAGGGCCTAGGTCAATCCCATGCAGGCTCCCGGGTTATGTCAGTTCAGGCTCCGGGAGCTCTGGGAGCCCGGTTAAGTTGATTCTGTGAGTTTTCTTGTGATATTCTTGACCCCTCCAGCTCTCTACAATCCCTCCTCCCCTTTTCCACAGGAATCCCCAAGCTCTAGTGTGTGGCTGTGGGTCTCTGCATCTTTTTCCATCAGTTGCTGGTAGAAGCCTCTCTGAGGACAGTTGGACTAGACACCAATCTGAGTATAGCAGAATATCATTAGAAATCATTTCACTGACTTTTTTTTTCTTGCCATTTGGTTCTACCCTAGGCCTCTGGGTCCTGGTCCAGCAGGTAGTGTCAAGTTTGGCTCCCCCTCATAGTATGGGTCTCAAGCTGGACCAGTCATTGGTTGGCCACTCCCAGCATTTCTGCAACACCTTTACCCCAGCACATCTTGTAAGCAGGACAAACTGTTGGTTGAAGGTTTTTGTGCCTGGGTTGGGATCCCAATCCATCCACAGCAAGTCTTGTCTGGTTGCAAGAGTTGGCCAGTTCAGGCTCCATGTCCTCCATTACTGGAGTCTTAGCTAGGGTCACAGTCATAGATTCCTGGGAGTTTCAATTGCACTAAGTTTCTAGTTCATCCCAGAGATATCCCCAATTCTAGTTGTCTCTCCCAGTACTCTCCTTCCATCCCCCCCTGACCTGGTCCCTTCTGAATCCCACTCCTACCCTCCCATCCAGACACCCACTCTGCCTACCAGCGATGTCTATTCTGTCTTCCCCTCACAGTGAGTGCATCCCCTTGAGCCCTCCTTGCTACTTAGCGCCTCTGACTCTGTATACCAAATCATCTTTTTTTTTCTTTTTTTCTTTTTTTTTAATTTGGTTCTTGAGACAGGGTTTCTCTCTGCGTATCTCTGGCTGTACTAAAACTCACTCGGTAGACCACCAGGCTGGCCTTGAACTCTCTGAGATTCACCTGCCTCTGCCTCCCTGAGTGCTGGGATTAAAGGTGTGCACCACCACTGCCCGGCTCCTCTGGGTCTGTAGATTGTGACATAGTTATCCTTTATACTTTACAGCTAATACCCTTTTATAAGAGTACATCGCATGAGCTGGGTGGTGGTGGTGCACACCTTTAATCCCAGCACTCAGGAGGCAGAGACAGGCAGATCTGAGTTCGAGCCCAGCCTGGTCTACAAGAGTTAGTTCCAGGACAGGCTCCAAAGCTACAGAGAAACCCTGTCTCAAAAAACCAAAAAAGAGAGTGCATACTGTTTGTCTTTCTGGATCTGGGTGTCTCAGTAAGGATGATCTTTCCTAGTTCCATCCATTTGCCTGCAAATTTCCTGATGTTATTGTTTTTAACAGCTGCGTAATACTCCATTGTGTAAATGCACCACATTTTCTTTATCCACTCCTTGTTTGAGGGACATCTAAGCTGTTTCCAGTTTCTGGCTATTATGAATAAAGCTACTACAAATATAGTTGAGCAAGCGTCCTTGTAGTAGGATGGAGCATCCTCTGGGTGTATGCCCAGGAGTGGTATAGCTGGATCTTGAGGTCCCAATCTTCTGAAAAAACCACAGAATTGGTTTCCAAAGTAGCTGTACAAGTTTACGCTCCCAAAGGAAAACTTATGCCTGGCTTTTTTAACTTTAACACAGAGTCTCACTTAAGTTTCCCAAACTGTTCTTAAACCTAATCTGTAGTCCAGATAGGCATTGAACTGGGACTCTTCTTGCTGTAGCCATCTGAGTAGCTGGGATTCCGGGCCAGTCAACCCCACCACGCCTGTGTATGTCTAACTCTAAGTTGTTGGGCTTTTTGGGTTTTTTTAATTTGTTTTATTACGTGTGTGTGAATTACATGTATGCACACATGTATATACCATGGCACACATGGAGGTCAGATGACAACTTGTAGGAACTGGCTCTCTTTTCTACCATGTTGGTCCCAAGGGCTGAACTCTAGCTAACGGGCTTCAGGGCAAGCCTCTTCACCCATGGAGTCATCTCCCCAGCCCACAGCTCCCACTCCAAAACTGAAGATTCCATTTCCAAAATGTCCTAGAAACCCCATGAGGGACTAAGATGAAGTTCAGAGGTAGAGTCCTGTCCTAGTACATGCATGGCCTTGGCGTGTCTACAAATGTGGTTTCCTTTCTGGTCTTTGTTCTTGCTTTGGTTTGCTTTGAGAGAGGGTCTCATGTATTCTGGGCTGGCCTCAAACTCACGAAGTAGTTAATGCTAACCTTGAACACCTGATCCTCCTGCCTCACCTGAGCACTGGAAAACAATTGCGCACTACCACACCTGGCTCTTTATTTAAACTAAAAAAAATACCTAGGGAAGCCATTTTGTCAGTTCAGAATTGATTTATAGAGAAATAAATCCTGAAGTTGGCGCATTTTGATATCTAGAATTAAAACTTAGCCTTCCTTCATTGGGATAATTAAAATAGTGTGAGACAAAGGGAGCTGGCGGGAGCAGAGGAGCAAACACAGCTGGAAGCTCCAGGGCCCAAAGACACCAATAGTAATATTTTGCCTCCATAGGACAACTCTCAACCAAGAAACCCAAAGCCAGCTGTAGTTGCAGACACAGCTGTCCCCCCTAAATACTCTTGATATGCACAGAGTAGGACTTCAAGCAGTGAGGGGTAATGGTGGGAGCCATGGATGGGGAAAATTTGGGTAGGAGAGCCACAGAAAGAGCAGTGGCACAAATAAATGAAACCTTCCACTTTTCTCCTTCATTCTTTGCCAGGCTCCCAGTGATCCACCATAGTGTAGCAGGCCAGGGCCTCATGCCTAGAAGAAATGTTGTCATCTTAGACAATGAATGTCTCATCTTAACTGATAGACATAGTCCCTGTTAAGGAGGGTATAGTAACCCATCGTTCACTACCATGGTAAAATACCTGAGGGAGGCTGCTTATAAAGGAAACAGTTTTATTAAGCTCATAACTTGGGAATCCAGAAGTGCAAACAGCATGACACAGGCTCTGGCAAGGGTCCCCCGGGCTACGTAACTTAATAAGAATGGGCATGTCAGGCCAACACGGTAACTTGGCAGATAAACCCAAAACCTGAGTTTAGAGAGAACCAATGCTACCAGGATTTGATCCCAGGTCTCCACACTGATTACCTAATGTAATATAATGATTTCTTACAGGTGTCTTTTCTAAATACGATAGTGAAATGAAGTTTCTGACCTCATTATACTGTTAACTTAAGCCCTTGGAGGATGCAATACCCGAAAACAAGTGGGGGCAATCACGTTGAAGCAGAGCAGTACGTGTCAATGGGGATCTGCTTGGGTACAATCTCGAGATTCGAAAGGTATGGCCTCTAGACAGGACAATCGCAGACCATTGGTGGGAAGAATCCAGCTGGGTAGAGAGGACACATCTGAAAAACAGGAAATCTATACCCACTTGGACTTGACCACAAGACGTTTCTTCCTGGGTCTTAAATGCCATCATCAACCAAGCCCAGGAAGAAGTGGAGGTGGCCAGGAAACTCTCCTTCCCGCGCTGGGAGACCCCCAAGAAGCCTGTGGAGTTTTCCAATACTGGAGAGGCAAGGGGGCTGGCTCTGCCTGTTAAACAAACAGTGCAGAGACAGGGAATATGACTAGGTAGCAAGCACAGGGTGAGTCAGCCGGAGGTTGGGGAGAGCCAGCCGGAACTCAGCCCACACTGGCTAGGGATGAGTGGGTGGCGGAGAGTGTTCCCTCACACCAAACCTCTCGCCACAGCTGTCTGGGCTTCACCTTCCTCGCCGTCCTTGGCGATGAGCTCCCATGAGCAAAAAAACATTCAGAGAGCAAAGGAGGTGACTCAGCGCAGTAATTGTGAAGGGCTGTATGCCTCTCTCCACACTGTTAGCTTTGCCAGGGCTGCGGAGACTTGCGAGTCTCTTGGCAGTGCGTTAAGAGCGGCACGGTTTCTATGCAGAGTTGAATGGCAGCACAGACAGCTCTGGGCGGTCTCTGATTTTACTTCCTGCTTTAAAGCAAGTCAGTTTCTCTTTTAAATCAGCCTCAACCATCATGCACTACATATTCCTGCACGGCTAACGAATCCCCTTAACATTAGCAAACCTCTGTGCCCTTGTGCTTGGTTTTTAAACTTCAACTTGGGAGAAAAGTTTTTACTATGCATTTGTTTCCAACAGCCAAAAGTTCATGAGAGTAGATGAGTATGTTTCACAGTTTGCAATGGAAGTCACAGTCATTAAAGCAAATATAACAAACTAACAGACTCCTCTTCCTGTGATTAAAATGATAGGGGAGGTGATTTGTAATCTGTCACCAGATTAGCTCAGCTGAGCAATAAGGACTTTTCTCACATTTGGTTAGCATGGTGTAAAACACTTGGAAAACATATAATTCCTACTTTAAAGTGTATATATATGTGTGTGTGTATATATGTGTGTATATACTTTATATACACTTTGGACTGAGGATACATCTCAGTGGTATCACCTGGTATACACTTTAGGCTGGGGTTGCATCTCTGGCAGAGTGCCCACCTTGCTTACCCAAGGTCCTGAGTTCATTCACCAATACTGGAGTAGGGGAGTATTATCTAATTCATTCTCGATCAACAATGTTAAAAAGCCCAAAAGGTTGAAAAAATTAAATGAGAGTTTCAATATGTACACACACATACATATATATTATGTGTATCTTTTTTAAATTTGGATTAACATATGTAATCAAGAATCATCTCAATTAGTGATCAGTGGTCTGGAACTCCTGTCCTTGGGTATAAGCTAATTGTTTGGGAGAATGTGGGGACTCTGATAAGATACTAATGCATTTTATTAACATCTAAAATGTAAATATGGACAAATACAGTACTGTGAAACACTTAATGCAACCACTACCACGAAATTTTTAATACCATAAAATACTATTGCCTTCTGAAGACTAATTCCATCTTCTCACAATTGATTACTTCAAATAGATTTCTCCGTCTTCCTGATTTGGGTCCATTTTTAGCAAGCACATCTGTGGAAAAACAGCATAGGGTCTAATAAAGAATTTCATAATGAACCACTAATGTGAAGCTTGTATTTAGTAGACACTCTGAAGTATTTGTTGAATAATTACCCATAATGCCATCACATACCATTCACATTAACCAAAAAATATTACCCCTAAGATAAAGGATCATATTTGAAGTTAGCCCCTGGAATTCCAGCATCTGGAAGGCCGAATACGATGGGTTTTTTGTTGTTTTTTTTTTGTTTGTTTGTTTTTGTAGTGTGAACTTGACCCTTCCTAGAATCACCTGCAAAGACAGTCTTACAGATATCCTACATCAGGTTGATCTGTAGGCGTGTCTCAGGGGAGGGGGAAGAAGAGATTGTCTTAATTAAAATAGTATTCAGGGCCTGGCACCTTAAATCCCAGCACTTGGGAGGCAGAGGCAGGTGGATCTCTGTGAGTTTGAGGCCAGCCTGATCTAAGAGCGAGTTAAAGGACAGGCTACACAGAGAAACCCTGTCTTGAAATAATAATGATAATAATAATATGTAGAAAGACCTTATCTATGGTGGGCAGCACCATTCCTTAGACAGGGACCCTGGGGTGGAGAAACAGAGCTCAGCTGAGAGAGGCAGTCTGGCAAGCACACGTGTGTTCTGTGCTTTTACTGAGTTCCTTCCTTGACATCTCCACAATGACAGATAACAGCTGCAATTATAAGCTGAAAGAAACCTTCTCACTCCTAAGTTACTTCTTTTGTCAGGGTATTCTTGTCACAGCCACAGAAATGAAACTAAAACACAGAGGCAGAAGGATTGCTAAAGGGTCAAGGATAGCCTGGGCTATAGAGTGAGTCTCAGACAAAGCTCGCTATGAGACCAGTGGCTGCAGCGGGAAAAGGAGAAAGACAATTTGGATGTCATTAGACATCTAAAAATCTAGGAATAGGAGGTAGGTTAGCAGGCGAGAGTCCTTGCTCTCTGAGCATGAGAACCCGAACTTGAATGCCTGAAATCCACATAAAAAAATAAAAAAAAACCTGTGGATGGGCCAGGCAGTGGTGGCACACGCCTTTAATCCCAGCCCTTGGGAGGCAGAGGTAGGCAGATCTCTGTAAATTCAAGGCCAACCTGGTCTACAGAGTGAGTTCCAGGGCAGGCTCCAAAGCTACACAGAGAAACCCTGCCTAAAAAAAAAATCAAAAGAAAGGTATTAGAACTAGGGAAGTTTATGTTTATAAACTTTGTAGAGATGACTTGGGAACACCAAAGAAATACATGTTCTAGAGTCCATGTCTAGTGCATTTCTGAGGTTTCTCATTGCTAGCTCTGCTTTTACTTTTTATGAAATGAACATCTCCTTGCTGAGAACTATGTTAGGGAAACAGAAGACAAGGGTCTTATCCACCATGCCATGGACCAGTGTGTTTACCGCCAAATTCCTAAAGCACATACTCCGGCTTCAGTTACTAAGGAAAGTGTGTGCGTGCGTGTGCATGCGTGTGTGTGTGCGCATTCCACTACAATTTCCTGCATCTGGTAACAGCACAGGTCTTACTGTCCCTACACAGGTGCTGCTTCCTCACTGACTTGGCCTCCCAGGCTCCCACAGTCAGGGGAGGTCCTCTGAGTTACCATCACCCCTCTTTTATCCATTCACCCACATGCCTGTCTCCCTCCTCAAATCAATGCTAAGAAAAAGAGGGGAATTCTAGATCCTATCTGTCCAGCTGCAGAAGCCGGATTAACTCGCAAATGAAACCCCGGCCCCTCCCTGCGTCCTCATCTGTGGTGTCACTGCTGCCCCCGCTCTGAGAGGGAGCAACCTGCAAGACCACCCCATCTCCAAGCTCAAAACATAAGTCTGGGGCCAATGCCCTTGCTCTCAGTACTACTTCCTAGCGTGCTCCTTCCTCCACATCCTTTTCCAGAGAGATGTTACCAAGATCACCCATCCTCCTTCCCTCCATTGGATCTTTCTCTGAGAAACAGGGATGGGTTTGGAAAAAATCCTCTCTAGACAAAACTTTGCTTTCATCTTACATCTTGGCAGCACATGCCTGATTTAAATGTCAAACACTCATCTGGTTTTGGAAAATTTCCTTTGGCATTTCTGTTATGGGGACAGGTTGCCATTCACTTATCGCAAGGCCGTACCTCAGATGAAGATAGGCAAGGCAGTAGCCAAAGAACGCAAATGCAGAGCACATAAAACATCTTTTTCACAGCCCCTGGTTTTGCAGCCATTGCTGGTATTAACCTTCTTCAAACCTATTCAGGTTTCTATCATAACTTATCTTGTTGATCACACTGTTCAGTGATTTAAGATAAGTAACCTCCACCCTACAGATAAAAAGGAAGAAAGGAGGGCAGCAGAATAGAATTCATAGAAAATGAGAAATGTCTTGCCTATGATGTAAGGCTTAGCTACTCTTTTAGCTCACACAGGCTTATTTGTGTACTGCCAAACACCATGGCACCTCAAGACACAAAGCATCTCAGAGCAGGACCAATGAGAGAAAGGGCATAGACACGATCAGGTCTCAGGCCCCCACACCAGAGAGCACAGAAGAGTCTCCAACTCCTTGGGGTTAGGTCAGAAGATGTCACTCAGGGATGCAACCTAGGCATAACATGGGTGTCCTAGGACCAGAAGCCAAGACAGATACCCAGGTAAAACAGGAAGACAAATGAGAAATAAACTAAGCAGGGGCTACTGTGTCAACAGGAAAAAGGTCCTTGGGGAGGGCTGGAAGTTGACTGGCATTTGTCTCCCCTCTGACACATGTCAAGTATCTTTCTTGGTATGAGCAGACAATATGGCATATTCAACAACCAGAGCTGGAACAGGCCCTGAGGCTGCTACCCAGGGGAGCCAATCTCTAGATGTGTTTCCTGGTTCTAGCAAATGAGAGAGCTGCCGAGGGAAACATGGGAAGAAGTGGGCATTTGCTTTAGAGCCATTCCGATCTCTAACACAGGATAATTGCTGTCACCGCCAAGGCTGCAGACGCCTGCAATCCTATGGACTGGGACAAAGTAGGTCATTAATACAGGTTACAAGAGCTTCCAGGCTACTAAAGTCTGCCCTTGCTGGCACTATAATCAAAGTTATAGGGCAGTCAGCTCTTGAATTCATAGAGCCATTTATAGCTGAGAGAGGGGGAGAAAAAAAGAGAGGGAGAGGGGTGTTAGAATTGCTGTAATGCCAGATTAATGGGGAAATGTACAGAGACTTCCTAGAGGCAAAAATTCTGAATTAAACACCATTTCAATAGGTCTCAATTAAGTACGGAAAGAAACACACTGTAGAACCAAACAGATGGTGCTGAGAAATTCAAAACAATATAGTGGCCATTCTATAAAAACCAGTTCCTAGCAATGGCTGGTAGCTGTCCAACATCCTCAGCTGGAAACTATAAACTCACTTTATTTGGGGACAACTAAGGCCTCAGGGCAGGATATGATGAGTCCAGTAAGTGTTGACATCCTCCCAACAAGTATTTCCAGAACACACCACCTCCAAGCCACTCTCAGCACCTGCGCTTGTACCAAGCTCCCCCCAGCTCTCACCTGAATCGCTGAAACAATCCTTCCCCTTGCAGGGCCAAGCTCACTCCTCTGTCCACACGGTGCAGAAATAAGTACAGAAATAAGCTAAGAGCCACTTTGACCCACAGAAGTAGTGTGTGGATATGCCGAGGGTTCTCTTTGCTTATATGCCATCAAAGTCCTCCTGTGGGTCCTGAATAGGTAGAGACACCACTGTCCATACCTTGTCCCTAGTCTAGCTTCAGGGTCCATAGCCAATCTCAGGATAAAGGGGCACTTGTGTCCCACTCCTCCATAGACAGAAAGTGTCTCCAAGTACACCGGCTGTGTCTTAGATATTTTCTGCCCAAGAGTAAGGGGGGGAAGCTTTGAATTGGCCCAGGTTTCATTTATACCCTTAGTTCTCTCATTGTTGTGTGCCCTTAGTCAAGTAGATCACTCTGAGCCACTGAAAATTGTGGGTAGAGTTGTGAACACACAGACTATGCTGTTCTCTATGCCTTATGAGCATTACCCGATGCAAAGCAAAAGGCTTCCCCTCCGAGCCCTGGGCTTGCTCTTCTCATTTCACAAGGAAACTGAGGCATATGGTGGCAAGTTTCAGGGTCAGGCTAGGAACCCAGGTAGCCTCTCTGCAGAGCAGACTCTAACCACATTCACCTGACTGGCTTGCCAACAACAGCCCATAAGGTCAAGTGTAAGGAGATACCCCAGCTTCGTCTTTAGGTGCCATCCTCCCCCATGTTCTCCCAAAGGAACTAAATGAATTCTTCACGACTGGGCCACTGGTGAGGATCTAACACACACTCAGAAGGCTATCTGAGAAGTACTAAATGTTGAACAATAAACCTTTATTTTACCTTCCTGTTCAAAAACTTGTCTTACCCATGAAAACACAAGCTGGTCTTCTGCCTGCTGAGAGTATCGATTTGGAACTTCAAGAGTGGATCAAAGTTTCTGCTTTCACAGTAAGTGGTCCCTGTCTACTCTAGGCTCCATGATTCACCTCATAGCCTGGCAGGTGATCTCCTGATGTGATGGCTGCCCCTAACTTCCCCAGGTGGTTCTAGGACTTCGTTCATGGTAACTGCCGGCCATTACCCTAAAGGGATTGTCTCACTGCCTAATATCAGTGTGCTGTATCACTGCAGCAAGAATGACACTTGACAATGCCTAAGTGAGTCTCACCTAGGAGGAAGCAAAAAGGAGGAGCCCTGGCTGCTGTCACAAGCCAGGATGGACCTCTTGCCCATGGCTCAGGCCATGCCAGGTCAGAACAGGCAACACATTGTGAGTTCTGGATTCTCTTCCAGTAGGGCTTGAGACAGCAGGAGTCCAGTGACACAGGAAGGACTTCTGAAGTCGCCTCCAGCCACAGTTTTATCCCTTATCAACTGTGTTGGTCCCGTTGTCACCCCTCATTTATAAAAGAGATAAAACAAAAGCCCACTCAGTTGGATTGTTCTGAGGCACAGGGAGGCAAGATTCCGGTCACAATAGAAGCCCATCCAAAGATGACAGACAATATGGTAAGCAGACCAGAATAGTGTCTGAACTGCAGAAAATGATCAACAAATACCTCTGAGTTTATTTTAAAAGTACAAACCTTCCAGGGCCATCAATTTCCGGTGTCTTTGCTTTACTAATGACTTTGTAGCAATCATCACAGTTCACAGGATTTCTATCCTGACAGGTCAAATATTCTGCTGCTTTCTGCTGTCCCGTTCATCAGACTATCCGCACAACATCACACAGTTAAAATTGTGAGTCACGATCATGACCCAGAGACATGGCTGTCTACCAGAGCCATCTTCTGACTCACTGGGAAACAGAGTGGTTGGTGTTTTCGATGGCGTGCTTTCAAGCGCAGACTATCATGCTGTTTCTCGGGTGTCCATTTACTGGGGAAGAGACTCTTTCTTCTATTTGAGGATATAGTGAAATGTCCTCCTGCTCTTGTTCATCTCCAATTACAATAGGGAGGAATGACTCTAACAAGCATTTACAAACCCACCTTGCTCACTCACTCGCTGAAAGTTAAAGAATGCATACACCTCCCAAGAAAGCTCTTAACCAGTCAGAGGCCCGGCAAGAAATGGCTGGCACACAGGCCAAGAGTATTATTACTAAAGTTTTGGTAGTACCATCACCCACCCTACAGTCTCCTTTTCATGCCAGGCATTGCCTGGACCCAACAATAAACCCTACAAGTGAGTCTCCATTGATGTAGCCAGACTTGCAGGTCACAGAACGCATCGGAAAAGGAGGGTGGACCCAGGAGGTCCTAAATTACACAGCGTAATCATTTTATAAAACCCCGCAGGAGTTTCCCTCTAGCCATGGAGAAAGACTGGGTGTGTGGAGGTGTGGCTCTTTGTGCCCCTGTTTGCTCTCCATTACTGTTATAAAACACCATGACCAAAAGCAGTCTAGAAAGGAAGGTGTGTATTTGGTTCACAGGTTACAGTAGGTCACCGGGGAAGACAAGGCAGGAGCCCTGAGGCAGGAATTGAAGCAGAGACCATGGAAGAGTCCTATTTATTGGTTTGTTCTTCCATGACTTGTTCAGCTTGCTTTCTTCCACAACCCAGGACCACTTATCCAGGGGCGGCACTGGCCATGGTGGGTGGGCCCCTCCCACAGCAATCATTAACCAAGAAAATATCCCACAGGCCAGTCTTATGAGACATTTTCTCAATTAAAATCTTCCAAGGGAACTCTGACTTGTGTCAAGGTGACAAAAAACGAACCAGCACAGTTGGTTTGTTCATTTGGGGTTTTCGTAGAATAGTCTGGACTTCAACTTACCATGTAGCTGAGGCTGACCTTAAACTCCTGGTCTTAGTCAGGGATTCCACTGCTGTGATGAAACACCATGACCAAAATTCAAGTTGGGGAGGAAAGGGTTTATTCAGCTTACATTTCCACAGCACTGTTCATCACTGAAGGAACTCAAACAGGGCAGGAACCTGGAGGCTGAAGCTGATGCAGAGGTCATGGGAAGGATGCTGCTTACTCTCTTGCTCAGCCCACCTTGTAATAGAGCCTTGGACCACTTGCCCAGGGATGGCATCACCCACCATGGGCTGTACCCTCCCCCACTGGTCACTAAATGAGAAAATGCCTTACAGCTGGATAACAAGGGCATTTCCTCAACTGGTCCTCCTTCCTCTCTGACGACTCTAGCTGGTGTCATAGTGACACCCCAAACCAGCCAACCAGCACACTCCTGATCCTCCCACAACCACGTCCACTTCCGGAGGATCAAGACTACAGGCGTACCTGTCACACCCAGCTTAGAAAGATTAAGTTCTTAAAACCTGATATAAAAAAGTAAGCCAATAATCATATGGTCATCTGGATGCCATTCTCTGCATCCCTAGAGATAATTTCTGCTGCATCTTTCTTTCCTATGAGGCTCTGTACCACATCTGCTTAGGATCCTAGCATTTCTGCCACATGACATCTGTATCCCAAACACACCTGATATTGTCAAAAATCATGCATGAAAATTACAGCTTTTATGAGAAAAAAAAATAGGATCCAAACCCATGCAACTTTGTAAGTGGAGTCTTCAAGAAAAAACAAAACAAAACAGTAATTCATTCCTGAGAGAGAGCTGGAGTGGACCAGCAGGCGAGTCAGCTTACCCTGGCCATTGACAGTGCACAGAGACAACAGGGTAAAACAGAAAACACTAGAGCAGAGTTGGCAGTGCTCAGACAGATGGGGGTGCTCTGGGAGCTGTCCCGAGGCCTCCAATCCCATCTGGACATGACTCTGACTTCCATTCTTTTAAAATGCAGTCAATGGCTCTTGCTGGTGGCTCAGGGCTGAGTCGAAGGCTCTACCCTTTTCTGATAAAGTATTAATTGCCTTCCCATTATGTCTTGCATAGACGTGCCCCATGAGCCACCTTGACTTCCATGTTTTTATACTGGCGTTCCCTCCCTAGAAAACAATTGGAGCAGTTGCAGAAGTGAGGGGCAAGGTGAACGAAAAAGAAGAGGGGTCAAAGTTAAAGTTGTAGGTTGCCAAAAGAGCTAGGACTTCTTCCCAAATACCCCCAGACTCTGGTTAAGTGGGCCATCTCCAGAAAGGCCACAGGAAGCCACCATTCAGAAAAGGCAGGAGTGGAGAGAAGTGGGCAATCTATCAACTAGTGTCTTGTCTCCTGTCCTACCTGTCCCGAATTCTACCTGTCAATTATGTCAAAGAAGCGGTTGTGGAAACCAGAGGCCCCGAGGATTCAACTAGGCAGACAGTACTCCATCATCAGTGCCCTTAAACATTAGACCATCTCTGTTGCACCCAGAGGAGCCTGAAGCAGCCAGCTCTGGGATAGTGGCAGCACAAGCCACATGGAGGCCTCTGGGGACAGGAGGTGGAAAAGGGTCTGATTTGGAAAGACACAAAACTAAATTTGACACCAAAAATGATTGCCTGTGCATGGTTGGCCTGTGGGAAAGGTTGGGCCCTTAAAGCTTTCGTTGCAGCAAAGCAAGCCATGCTGTGCAGCTCATGTCTGTGGCATCCTGGAGCTGTGTGTGCTCTCTGGTTCGGTGTCTGAGATGGGAGGCAAACCTGGACTCCCACACCCTTGCACCCAAATCTATGCCTCAGTGGGCATCAGAGTGTCTCAATGCATAGCCATTCACCCCTCCCCTGTCATCAGAACTTCTCCAGATTTCACTGTGGAAGAATGCTGTGCTATAAAATTTAGAACTGTTTTAGTTACCTGACAAAGCCGGTTGCTTTTTAAAGAAGAAAATATAATTCCAGATCACAATCCGTCACTTCAGGGAAACCAAGGCAGGAACTCAAGCAACTGGGTATGTGATATCGACAGTCAAAAACAGGGAGGGGGAATACATATCTTCGCTTGCCTGCATGCCTGTGCTAGCTCTCCCTTCTTTGAGTGTTTTGGGTGTCCTGCCTAGGGAATGTTGCCACGCACAGTTAATGGGGTCTTCCTTTATCAATGATCAATACAGCCCTCCCCAAACATGCCTATAAGACCCTAGATGATTCCTCATTAACATACTCTTTCCAGGTGATTCTAGCTTGTGTCAAGTTGACAGGTAAAACCAACCAGCATGTGCACACAACTCACCTCTCGAGGTGTCCCTTTCAAGGATATCTTTCCCAAATTGAAACAGTCAGCCGCTGTCAACCCCTTGATTGCCCACTCTCTACTCCTTCTGTTCTCTGCCTACCTGACTCTCTGCAATGCCCACTTCTGTCATCCGAGACCAGGGAAAAGGACTGTAGGGCCTGTGTGGTGGGGGAGGTATGCCGCAGATTGCACTCATGAGGAGGCAGCTACTACTTCAGCAGGATCCTTATCTGTGATGACCGTATGGACTTAGCACTTGTTTGCCGACTGAGCTACGCAACTTTCCATGACTCACCTCGCATTGCCACACTCTTGACTATAGGCCTCATCAAGTTTTCCATTATGATAAATGAGATGTTTCTTTGGGTTTTTTTTTTTGCAGTAAAAAAAAAATATGTATCTGAAGGCTGTGCATGTACAAAAGGAAAAACAGAGGCTGTCTCAATCCACTTTTTTACTATAGTGAAGTACATGAATGTGGGCAACTCAAAGAGTTTTGTTTGGATTCACAGTTGTGGTCCTGGGCTCGAGCCTATGTCTGGTTACAGCCGTGTTGTTAGCAGAGTCTCAGGTAGTAATAGGGAGTTACATGAGAGGCAGGATTCTGTGTGTCTGCCTGCCTGTGGGTCTCTGTGTCTGTGTGCTTCTGTGTGAGTTTCAGTGTCTGTATGTTTCTGTGTCTGTATGTCCCTGTGCTTGTGTGTTCCTGTACTTGTATGTCTGTCTGTCTGTGTGTCTCTGTGCGACTGTGTGTGGGTGTGTCTGTCTGCATGCCTCTGTGCTTCTGTGTCTATGTGTTTATATAAAGTTTTCTGGAGACTCTGCTGTGGGCTCCACACATACGACCCCACCATCGGCCATCCCATTGGGGACTCTCTGCAGAGACCGATCCTGTAGCAAATGTCTAGGCTTCCCAGGTTTTCCCTTGACGTCCAGGTGGAGTCACCATGGCACTTGATGTGTTTACACATTTGAATCACAACTGCATCCATAAGTGCCTCACCCACTGGAGCTGGAGAGAGAAGTTCCAAGCCCTTGGACCCTGCCCTGAGCTCGGTCCCTGATATCTCCTTCTTGCAAGTTCTGCAAGCCTGGGGTGGGGGAAGTGGGGTATTTAGAAGCACCCTGGAACACTTACCTATTCTCCCCAAGGCCAACATTTGTATTTATCTGTTAGTAAGTAGCTATGTGACTAGATTTTCCTGCTGTTTCTTTTCACTTCGAAGTCTCCTTATGACTCCTCCTGCAAACAGTCAAGGATCTCCATGTCCCAGACTCAGGGCTTTGCTGTTTTGAGATCTCCAGCAGATAAATTAGCCCATCATTGTTAGGGTAAGCCTTCCAGAAAGCCTCAGGGCTCCCATCAATGTACCAAGTTCTCTGTCTTGTAAGACGGCCCTTTCCACTTTCCAGCAGGGGCCTCATTTCCGAGATCAGTCCCTGGTCTGATTTTCCAAATCTTTCCTGCCTTTGCTTGTAACCCTTGATATAGAGCAGCCTATTTGGTTCCTCCAAAGTCTTCCAACCAATTCCAAAACTGTTAGCACAATCTGGGGCATTTTTATTTTTTTATTTTTTTTATTTGTCTATTTAATTATTTTTTTCCATGATATTTATTGAGTTCTACATTTTTCTCTGCTCCTCTCCCTGCCTCTCCCCTCCCTCTTTCAACCCTCCCCCAAGGTCCCTATGCTCCCAATTTACTCAGGAGATCTTGTCTTTTTATACTTTCTACTTCCCATGTAGATTAGATCAATGTAAGTCTCTCTTAGTGTCCATATTGTTGTCTAAGTTCTCTGGGATTGTGGTTTGTAGGCTGGTTTTCTTTGCTTTATGTTTAAAAACCACTTATGAGTGAGTACATGTGATAATTGTCTTTTTGTGTCTGGGTTACCTCACTCAAAATAATGCTTTCTAGTTCCATCCATGTTCCTGCAAAATTTAAGCTGTCATTATTTTTTTCTGCTGTGTAGTACTCCATTGTGTAAATGTACCACATTTTTCTTATCCATTCTTCGATCGAGGGGCATTTAGGTTGTTTCCAGTTTCTGGCTATGACAAATAAAGCTGCTACGAACATAGTTGAGCACATGTCCTTGTGGCATGATTGAGCATCCTTTGGATATATACCCAAAAGTGGTATTACTGGGTCTTGAGGAAGGTTGTTTCCTAATTTTCTGAGAAATCGCCACACTGACATCCATAGGGGTTGTACCAGCTTGCATTCCCACCAGCAATGCAGAATGTTCCCTTTTCCTGGGGCATTTTTAAAATTAGCAACAGCCCCACTTCTTAGTACCAATTTTCTGTCTTTGTTCATTTTACATCATTATTATGAAATACCTGAGGCTGGGTGTGTTATTAAGAAAAGAGATTTATTTGGGCATGTTGTTCTGGAGGCTCAAGGCTGGTGGTGCAGATCTGTGGATGGCCTTCTCCAAGAGTTCCAAAGTGATGCAGGGCAAGATGATGAGCGTGCGCGTGCACACACGCACACACACACACACATCTGTCCTAACTCTCCTCCCTTTCATTGCAGACACCAGGATTCTGTCATAGAAACTCTACCCTGACCAAAACTTAGTCACCTGCAACAGGACCGACCTCCAAACACTAAGTTCCTCAAAATGGGGACTAGCTGTAAACACATGAACCCTTGGGGAACATGTATTCAGATTGTCTTTTCAACTTACAACCTCTCTCTCTCTCTCCTTTCTCTCTGTTTCTCTCTCCTTTCTCTGTTTCTCATGATGGGGACTCAGTCTGGGGCTTTGTGCACACCAGGCAATCATGCACTACTGAACTTCACTCCAGTCTATTTCTGTGTCCTGATCATCTGTTTATTTTGCGTTGGACCCAGAGACACTGAAGCACCCCTGTGGCTCACACCACCCTTGCCGAGCATGGACTTCCACCCGGGGGATGATCTACAGGAACTGAAAAGGTGGGAACCACCTTCTCTCTGTTCAACAGGGTTTCTAATCAAGGGATGAGGCCAAAACAACAACAGGATCTCACCCAGCTGTCTCGGGTACTCTGTGTGCATCTTCCTTCATCTCATCTCGACATGTCTGTGCTTCCCATCCTTCGGCACCAGGCTTTGGCCCGACCATTAAATGGTAAACGGTAAGCATCAAACACACCAAGGAGATGATACCACCTGGGCTTCTAACTTCTGTCCAATCAAGCTGCTCTCGTCAGTTTCATCTCCAAATTAGTCCGTTGCTTAACTGTGCTTGATTGTACTCCTCTCAGAACTGGTATGGGGGGGGAGCCTATTAAGTTTTATCGAGAAGCTTCTATGAGCAAGTAAATTTGGGACAGCCCAGGTTACATACATAGAAAAAGATATCTTCATCTCAGAACTTCTCAGGGTCCTTATGTTCGTATATATTAAGATTCACCTCCCAACGAGGAGTATAACATACAGTGTCTTTCTCTATATCCTCTTCTTCCTAATGATTAACCAGTTAATTTTATGTGCCAATTTAGTGGGTATTTTGAGTTGAGATGAATATTTAAATCGTTGAATTCTGAGCGAGGCAATTGCACTGCAGGCTGTAAATGACCGCCGCGCCACAAGCAGCCAATGAATGGGGCGACTGGGCCCTCAACAGAGGGAGTTCTCCGGCAGACTTTGGGCACCATCATCGCCAGTGACTCTTCTGTCTCCATCCCACTGGCACAAAACACAGATTTTGAACGTGACAGGCTCCGTAATCATGTGAACTATGTCTCTATGATGAATTTCTTCATTTACATATAAAATCCATATCATGCTATGAATTTTGTTTCTTGGAAGAACACTGGCTAATACAGACAGTTCACCAAGTGTGTCCTTCTCACTCCACAAAAAAAAAAAAAAAAAACTACTGACATTTTTGATACAGTAGAATTCTAAGGAGAAGAACCAGTTAAGGGCATGCCATCCTAAGGCCTAGCTAAGGCTAGAAGATCTGTTGTTTTGCAAACACAGAATATTTTTAAGGAAGAGATCTGAAAATAAAAATGAAGATGCCAAAAAAAAATGAAGACGCCTTAGCAATCATTTATCACCACTGTTCTAAAGCTTTCATCTTACTGGTTTCCTTCACTGGAGAGATTTTATAGCACTGGGCAGTCACTGTCCCTCACATACTAATAAAAAAAAATTACAAATGTTGGCGGAGGTTTCTGTCCCACCTGGTCCCACAATAAACACACAAACTATATTTGCAATACTGTTTGGCCAATAGCTTACGCATATTTCTGGCTAACTCTTACATCTTAAATTAATCCATTTCTATTAATCTGTGTATCACCACGTGGCTATGGCTATCCGGCAAGGTTCTGGTGGCTCCAGTGGAAGCATCTATCTCCTGCTGGTGGCTCCATGGCTTCTCCTGACTCCTTCTTTCTCCCAGCACTCAGCTTAGTTTTCCCACCTAGCTTTATTTTGTTACGCCATTGGCCGAAAGCAGCTTCTTTATTAACCAATGGCAATAAACATATTCACAGCATGCAGAGGGGAATCCCATAACATATAGAGGCCGAGGAGGCATCTCAGTCAGTACGTGTTTTCTGTACAAGCCTGACCATCCAAGTTCAGTTCCCAGAACCCATGTAAAAACCCTGGCTGTGGTGGCACACGGTTGTAGCCCCAGCATTGGAGAGGTGAAGACCATGTCTATGATACATTAATGCTGACTGACTTTTCCTGAAGGTGCCTGGATCTGTTGTGATTCACCCAGCAACTGGAAACCCTCACACCCACCTCCCCATGTGCTGAAAGACACTTACTGAGGAATTGTTAGCTGCCCTCCTCCACTATCCACTACCAGCTAGCTCATCAGCCCCTCCTCTGGCCGAACCACACGTCTCAGGCAGCAATACTGAATAAAAAAAAAAATCCTTTGCTTAGAAAAGAAAATATGGCACTGTGAGGTAGCCCCAGAACTTAGGGGGTAGAAGTAGGAGAATCAGGGAAACAAGCCAGCCTCTACTAGGATTTCTGGCCTAACCTAGGCTACATCATACCCTGTCTGCAAACCGCATAAAGTCCTAAGTTCAAAAACAGAACTTTAAAATAAAAGTTCTGATGAAACCATAAGCCCCCTGAGGGGCTTCCAAGGCAGGGTTTCTCCAAAGCTTTGGAGCTTATGCTGGAGCTAGGTCTTGTAGCCCAGGCTGGCCTCGAACTCACAGAGATCCACCTTCCTTTGCCTCCTGAGTGCTGGGATAAAAGCGTGTGCCACCCCACCCAGCTTATGCTAGTAATTCTTTTATAACTACTTAGCCGATGTTTGCCTACCAGCTTCCTCTCTGTACAGACAATACTAAAGGATTACCTACTGTATAGCTATGTCAGATAGTTCAACTTGTTCAGGTATGCTTGGGTTTTGTTTTGAATGTTGGTTTTTGCACTTTAGCCAGGCTGGAGTGGGATTCAAAGCCTAGGACTACCTAAGCCTTTCAGTCATCACCCAGGGTTAGCAGCTCCAAGACACAGCAGAGATCCTTCAAAGTGGGGCTTTGGAGTTGGAGGGAAGAGAGTTCTCAATAGCCAGCATCATTTATATTTTTTTAAAAAGAAAAGAATGAAATGAAAAGACAAATGGTAACTGGCTTTCCCCACAAAGCCAGCCTGCAGGAGGAGCCTTGGAGATCAGAGAGAAAGCTTGCTCATCCTTTCTCAGGGTCATCAGGCAGTGCGAGAAGGTCTGCTGCTGTGATTCCAGCCGGACTGATCACTCAGCATTTCTAAAAGACACTGGGCTGTTACTGAGACAAAGGAGTCTCTTGTCTTATTAGGCCTAGATTTGATTAATACACCAGCAAGGTGTAAAAACAGTCTCCATTGCTCTACATGAAAGTACAGTGGAGAAAAAAAATGGTTCTTAAAAGAGAGTTTAAAATATTTTTCAAGTATGTTGGGCTCTCACCATGAAGGCAACAACATAATTGGAAGTGTGTGACTTCAGTTGAGTCTTTTATAGAAAGTATTGGGTTTGGGGAAAAACTGAAAGGCAAATAACTTTATTCTGACAAGAATCGTGAGGCTTAGAAAGATCTGAAGAATGAGATTTCTTGCTGAATAAGGACTACGAAATCTGGTGAGAGCTCACCACTTGATGGCTTCTATTCGTCTGCTTAAAACAGAGCAAGAAAAATTAGACTCTTTGATGAGAGACTTGAAAACCATCTACTGTTCAGTGATGGTTTGAGCCTTGCCAAGCACTTGGGTCACAAAAGAACTATTACAATGCAATTTGGTCACTGGAAAAGACATTAGGGGCTATGGATGCAACTCAGTTGGTGGGGTGCTGGCTCAATATTCATGAAACCCTACATTCAATCCTCAGGTGCCACCTTAGCCAAGCACAGTGGCACCTGACTGTAATCTCTGCGCTCTGGAGGTGCGGGTAAGAGGATCAGAAGTTCAAGGTCATTCTCAGCTACACTATAGCCTTAGGCCAGCCTGAGTCGGTGGGACTCAAAAGAACAAAGCAGGGGACCAAAGAGAGAGCTCTGCAGTTAAAAGCACTGTCGCTCTTGCAGAGGATGGTGGTTTGGTTCCCAGCCTCTGTGGGGCAGCTCACAACCATCTGTAACTCCAATTCCAGGGGATCTGATGCCCTCATCTGGCCTCCGTGGGCACCAGACACAGATATGGTGCACACACGTGCCTGCAGACAAGCTTACACATAAAATAAAAGTAAATCTTAGCGGTGGGAGGAAGAGTTTTGTGGTGGCTAATTACTGCCAACTTGGTTGGATTAAGGCATGCTTTGGTGATTCCATGAGGGTTTTTCTAGAGAGAATTAACTAAGGCAGAAGAGCCTGCCCTGACTGTGGTTCCTGGGCAGAATAAAAAGAGAGACATTTGAAAAGCAGCTGTGTGTTTACATTCTGCTCGCTCTGCTTCCTGATCCTCCAAGAAGTGAGTGGACCACCTCCCTCTGCTACAGCCAGGGGCTGGCTTGTTTCCCTATATTCCCAGCCATGATAAACTAAATCTCCTTCAACAACAAGCCAAAAAAAGAAAAACTTTTCTCCCTTAAGTTGCTTCCTATTAAATATTTCATCGCAGGAATGAGGAAAGTAACTAATAGGGAGGTTGAATTTATATATGCACATAACTTTAATTAAAAAGAAAAAAAACAGGCAGGCCTAGTGATTCAGGTCTATAATCCCTGATACTCAGGAAACTAAGGCAGGGGGACTAAAAATTCAAAGGCTGACTGTGGTACAAAATGAGTTCAAGACCAGCTGGACAATTTACTAAGACACAATCTCAAAGTGAAAAGCACAAAAAGAGTGGGGGATGTGCTAGAGCGCTCGCCCAGCGTGCAGGAGACTCTGGTTTAATCACCAGTGCCACAAGAGTGGGAGAGAGGGGAAGGAGGAAGAGGAAAAGGAGAAAGAAAAAACATCTCTAAAGTACCTTTACCTCCAAAAGAACATCTAAAGCTTTAGGGCTCCACAAAACACAACAAAGATGTTCTGGTATACTTCGCCATTCACCAAATGGAGTTTTGGGGGGTTGTTTGTTTGTTACTCCAAAACGCCATTGAATTTCTACCTTCAGATGTGATAGCCATTAGCTTAGAATGATTCCCTGTGATAAAATGTTCTTGAAAGCTGGGAAGGTCAGTCAAAGCTCTTACAGATGCTGGTGTTCAGGGCCTTCCCCAGCATCCAGCACAGATGAGGGGACCTCAGACACGACCTTGCTCTCTGAAACCTAAATCCAGGTCACCAAGCCAGAGTGGACCCTGCCTTAACCTCTCCTACCTCATATCCAAACATAACCAACCCTTATGCAAACAACCGTTGGTTTAAAACATGCGCTGTCTGCACCTGAGCGTGGGGTCCGTGCATGCAGGGATGCATTTGACTGAACCCTCATCATTAACAGCATCTGGACCCACCTCTGACCAGCAGGAAACAGGATGGCTCCTTCGCACCCTTAAGGTGGTTCAAAGGAAGAACCCTCAGAAGAAGTAAAGTAGTATCACAAAAGTAAAGACATACTTTGCATCTTTTTCTGTTGAAGATTCTTGTGACAAGTGATGGACCCTTTGACTCTGCTTGGTAGCACCTGAGTATGTGAACTTACCTATAAACACTGTAGCATTAATATAAACAGGGTGGAGTTTCTGCCCTCAAGGAGTTTATGTAACCTGATTTTATTTATCATGTGTTTTTATTGTGTGTGTGTGAGAGAGAGAGAGAAGTTAGAGGACAACTTGTAGGAGTTGGTTCTTTCCTTCTACTATGTGGGTTCCAGGGATTGAACCCAAGCATCAGGCTTAGAAGCAAGCACCCTTTCCCACTGAAACATCTCAGTGGGCCAAATTTGCATAATCTAGAAGAGAATTGTGCTCTAAAAGGTGTTCTGAAACAGGAAGATGGAACCAGGAGGTGGCAAAGACAGAGTGAAGAGGTGTGGAGATTTCTAGACCTGAGAGAGGAGATAGGGAGGAAATTTATGGAAATATTCCATAGATTGGAGGAAGCTGAGGCTGGACTGAGCCTGAAGCCAGGCAGGAAGCGAGGGGCAGTCTAGGACCACATAGAAGAAAGGCCGCCATATTAGTTACTTTTCTAAAAACAAAACAAAACTTTATTGTAAAAATCATTGCAATTTTTTTTAAAAAAAAATCACACACTGAATTTAATTAGATTAGTATCAGTGACTTTTCTACTGACATCACAAAACAACATAACCAACTTGTATAAGAAAGGATTTATTTGGGCATATGGCTCCAAAGGGGGAAGAAGCCAGCACCACAGGGAAGAGGCAGACATGGGGACTGAATGAAGCAGCCAGCTGAGAGCTTACACCTTGAACCACAAGTAAGAAGCAGAGAGAAAGAAAGCTGAGGACTGAGGACGGAGCAAGACTTTAAAACTTAAAAGCCCACCCCCAGTGATGTACTCCCGCTCGAGACCTGAGAGAGACCTGAGGATGGAGCAAGACTTTGAAACTTTGAAGCCCACTCCCTGCCGTGTACTCCCCACACACAAAGCCCACCCCCAGCGATGTACTTCCCCACAAGACCGGCACACTTCCTAGAGCTCTCCAGACAGAACCACCAACTGGGAACCCAATGTTCTAATGCCCAAATCTACTGGGGACATTTCCCATTGGAACCATGAGAGCTAGGGAATGGAAACAGGTCCTGGCTGGGGAGATACTATACACCAGACAAACTCAGGGAGCTGACAGCATCGTCTACACGTTGTGAGGACCACAAATTATGCAGTTCCCTATCTTTGACAGAGCACCTGTGCAGAAATCCAGGGAACTGCACAGGTGAGTATTCCAGGAGTGAACCAGATGGCTGCAGCGTCATAGTCCCTGTTCCTGTGTGTTGCATGGGATTGAATTGGCTCTAGGGGACAATGTTGGGAGGGACTGAGTTGGGAAACAATGGCAAAGCAAAAAAGTAATGAAGGCCTGGGCCAGGTAATAGCTCTGGAACCGGGAACACCCGGCAGTGGCCTCTTAGGATAAACATGTGCCCATGTTAGTCCCTGAAAACACAGAAAGGACAATAACATCCTGACCACAACAGGCAAGCAGCAAATACAGGCCCACCAAACAGGGCCTTCTCCACCCTTGAGTGTTTAGCCAAGGAGCCAGGGGCAGCCTGAGGGAGGCAGAGCCCCACCCTGGTCCCTTTCACGGCTACGCTCCCATGCAGGAGGTGACCCACGCACAGCTTTGCTCTTCGCAGCTGTGACTGCTCAGGCTACACTACCAGTATCTGTTGTGTGCTCCGCATTCACCAGATCTTTGGGTTGGGGGTAGAGAACAAGCCCATCGAGAAGACATAAGGCTGGACACAGACAAACCCTTACAAAGTGCAGTGGCAGTGTTAACAGTGGTGAAGGTTTGGGGACATCAGACCTGTAGTAAACAATTCACTCATCACTTCGAATATTCAGAGTCATCTTTTATTTTCAGTACTGGGGACTAAACCCAGAGACTCATAACATAGGCAAGTGCTCTTCTGAGCTACACAACCAGCCCTTTTCTTTCTTTCTTTTTTTTTGTTTTTTTGTTTTTCAAGACAGGGTTTCTCTGTGGCTTTGGAGCCTGTCCTGGAACTAGCTCTTGTAGACCAGGCTGGTCTTGAACTCACAGAGATCCGCCTGCCTCTGCCTCCCGAGTGCTGGGATAAAGGCGTGTGCCAAATTTTTTAAGACAGTGTCTATGAAACCTAAATTGACCTTGAACTAGTGATCCTCCTGCCTCACGCTAGGATTCGAGGCGTGTTCTTACTTGACTTGGTTGAACAACTGTCTTCCCCAGTAGTTCTTATGGTTTACATATGAATCGTCCTTCGCAGGCTCTTGTCTTTGGTACTTGCTTGCCAGCTAATAGATTTTGTGGAAGTGCTGGATGCTGAGCGCTCTCTGATCTAATCAGTGGACTAAGGAATTTAGCAGGCAGTCATGCCCAAGTGAGTGAGAAACAGCAGGACCTCCCTTGATGTCACTCACATGCCAATGAGAGACCAACATCAAACATGAATGACCCAGATAAACATAGCTTCACAAACTACAGAGTCTCACAAAAGAAACCACAAGATACTCTGACAGCACAAATCAGAGGCATGACACCATCTGGGGCACTGGGGACAGCCTTTCCTGAAGATGTGACATTTGAGTTCCATTCAACAATCCCAGTAAAACTGGAGGAAGGAGGGAGCTGGCATAGGGGCTGAGCCAGGAACCATGTCTTATTTAGGAGGAAACGGTCTCTTTTAGGCAAAGCTATTAGAATGTGCAAAGGTCCAGAGGCCGAGGGGAGTGTGCTGGGTTTTTGGTCTAAAGAGGGGGTGTCAAGGAGACCTGAAGAGAGATACCTGGAATGAAACCAGACAAGTCCATGGTGAAGAAGTGATTTATTCTGAGAGCCAAAGAAAACTGCTTCGTTGTGAGTTTTAAATGCCTAGTGAAGAGAAATCTAGGGCAACTGTGGAGAGTGTGAGAAACCCCCGCTCTAGGTCAGTGTACCTCCAAAAGCATCACAGGAACACAGCATGCAACGCTGTGTTCAGAACAGCTGGGGCTCAGGCTGGCCGCCAGAGGACTGGAGATCAGTTCCCAGCCACCACAGCAAACAAACCACCTGCAACTCCAGCTCTAGGGTGTCCGATGCCTCCAGCTTCTTTGGGCACCTGCCCTCATGTACGCACGCGCGCACACACACACACACACACACACACAGAGAGAGAGAGAGAGAGACAGAGACAGAGACAGAGAGACAGGGAGAGAGGGAAGGGGAAACAATGTTAGGGCTTGTTTCTACCCATACCATAGAAGTAAATACGTAGACTGTAAAGGCTGATTTCAGTTGTCGCCTCATGGGTGTAGCAGTGAGATGCCTGATGAGGAGCTTAACTAGGGAGAGAAGATCCGATTGAATAAACGGGGGAGGGGAAAAGGGCACCAAACACCGGCACCCATCTTGCCCTCAGCACGGTGCCTTCCCTACTGTGATAGACTATACCCCCCAAACTGCAAGTCAGCCCAAATAAAACTTGTTTTGTTTGGTTTTTTTTCAATTCTGGAGCTTTGGAGCCTGTCCTGGAACTCACTCTGTAGGCCAGGCTGGCCTCGAATGCACAAAGATCTGCCCGCCTCTGCTTCCTGAGTGCTGGGATTAAATGTCTGCATCACCACCGCCCAGCTCCAAATAAACTCCTCCTTGTGTACTTTCTATCAGACATTTCATCACATCAATGAGAAAAGTAACTAAGACATGGGCTATAAGCAATATCACATGGAAACTAGCAGGACTGACTATACCATAAGTTTGTCACTTAGCCACTGAAGACTGCCCACAAAGCCACCTGAGACTTCCTGGTCGCCCCTTTATGTGAGTCAGCTTCAGAGCATGGAAACATGCTCCCTTTAGAAAGGTTTCTGGCTGAGTATAGTGAATCTATACTTTAAATTCTAGCATTTAAAGGGTGACAGCCACTTAGGATGGATATGTGTTTTTACTGAGAATATTGTTCCTGGCCTCCTATTGCTAGAAGGCAGCAGCCACAGCTACAAAATAACAGGCTGTCCTTCCTCTGTGAAAGAAGACTGTGTCTGTGTTAGCCTCAGCGTAGGAGGTGCTGAGCAACTCCAGCCTTCCCCCTAATGACTGGAAGTGACTGAGTGCAGCCCGGGGAGGGGGCAGGCTCTGTAGTTCCCACAGGAGCAAATATTAGGGAAATCGCCCACCGAGCCTTCCTCCAGCCTAAAACCACTCCTTTCCTAAATTTTGAGCCTGCTAAAGGAAATCCAAAAGAAAACAGGCTCGGAGAACCTGGAGAAACAAATTGTTTCAGAAACAGGGTGAATTTAGGAGTCTGGAGATCCATTTTAAGGAACAGGAACAATGCTGCAGGCCTGTAATCCCGCATCCCAGGAGTCTAAGGCAGGAGAATTACAGAGAATTCAAAGCCACTGTTGGGAGTGTCACATGGTCTAGCCTTTCAGGAAACAATTTAGCAGTCTATAACAATGGGTTTACAGATGTGTATACATTTACTATCTATAATTCTCTTCCTAGAAATTCATCATAAGAGATAGTCAGAAACTTACTTGGATAGCATCTAGAGTTACTCCTCAGGGTCCTCCATGGTCTCTGGGGGTCATATTTGCCTTTTGCAATTTAGCTCAGGACCTGCCAGGCTCCAGAAGATCCTGTGAGCTATGAAATCCATAGGAAGACAAGCCTACCTTTACCTGAGCAGCTAGGCTGTTGATTCCAGTGATTCTGTCCACTGTCTGGAGATCTTCAGTTTAGATGAAAGGCAGTTTTTCCCAGTGGTCAGCACTTGGCAGTTGAAGTGAACTGCAGATGAACGTATTGTGTGCCTATTTGTCTTCTGTCTTCTTTGAAGGAAGTAGAGTGCTGCTGCTAGGAGCCAACCTGTCTCTTTTTGTTATGTTTTGTTATATCTTTTAATAATTAAATATTTTTTTAAAGATTTATTTATTTATTATGTATACAACATTCTGCCTCTATGTATGCCCACATGCCAGAAAAGGGCGCCAGATCTCATTACAGATGGTTGTGAGCCACCATGTGGTTGCTGGGAATCGAACTCAGGACCTCTGGAAGAGCAGCCAGTGAGCCATCTCTCCAGCCCCCCAATTTTTTTTTTTTTTGGTTTTTCGAGACAGGGTTTCTCTGTGGCTTTGGAGCCTGTCCTGGAACTAGCTCTTATAGACCAGGTTGGTCTCGAACTCACAGAGATCCGCCTGCCTCTGCCTCCCAAGTGCTGGGATTAAAGGCGTGCACCACCACCACCCAGCTATAATTAAATATTTAAATGCAATATTTCCCAGATCTCTGGGCAGTTGACGGCTGTTTATCAGGTACAGCTTCAATATTGAATCTGCCTGGATAGCTGAGTCCAAGCCTGACTGTACTGGCTTTCAACTTAACAGGTAAAGCAGGGCTGGATTAAATATAAAGTATTTTTGTAAGAGACTTAAAAGTACATACCAGTTTAAAACATGAAAGAAAAAAAGAAATAGAAACAGACAACACCCACAAATCCTATAACACAGTGACCAAAGCTGGAAAGTTTGTGTAGCCAGCCAGACAAATGAGATAATGAATGGTAGTGCTGGCAGAGGATGAATTGAAGCCACGATCACCATCTGTTTTGTTGTATAAACGTGTTTTACATCAGAAAGTCCACCTGGAGATTTTTTTTCCTTAAGAAATAATGCCTCCATCCCAAATATATTATCAAATTACACAGAGATCTCAAAATAACAGTGCAATGTGTCTTAAGTCCCAGCATCATACGGCTGGCTGGCAGGCCACACCTGGTATGGCAACAGGCAATAGATCCAAAGCCAAATTTGTTCATGTGTTTCCATTTCTAATCCATCCTTAAGGGAAACCATAAAGGCCAGTGCTCAGAAGGCTAAGGCAGGAGGAATACTGTGAGTTCAAGGTCAGCTTAGGGTACAATGTGAGACCAGATGGGGAAGAGAAGAAAGTCGGGCCCACGGACCCCACAGTCATCCGTGGAGCAGAGATGTCATCTGACTTATGCTTTCCCCAACAAAGATAATAAGAATTGGTAAAGTTTGGTTTTCTTTTCTTTTTTATTATCTCTTTGTTTGTCTGGGACAATGTCTGGCTATGTAGCTTAGGACGGCCTAAGCTACGGTGCTGGCAGTCTAAAGCAGGAGCTCATAGATGCTAGGCAAGTGGTGTGGTGACAACTCAACACCGCAGCTCACCCCCTTCGGAACAGTCTTCAGAATGCCCAACCACAGTGAGTACAATAAGGCCCAAGGCCAAACTTGTCTAGTTTCCCTCCACCTCTGCCACCCCACCCCACCCCCAACTGAGGTGCCCCAGGCTGGCCTTGAACTCCACAGGTAGCCAAAGATGACCTTGCGCGTTTGATCCTTTTGCCTTTACCTCCTAGATGCTATTATTAAGAGCACGTGCCACTAAATCAAGTTTATGTGGTCCTGGAACTACATAAGTATTCTGCAAGCTACACAAGTATTCTCTGCCAACTGAGATACACCCTTACCCTTGAATTTTTTTGGAGGGAAGGGGGGGTGTTTGTTTGTTTGCTTTTGTTTTGTGCTTGGATTGATTCATTGGTTTTGAGGATCTCATTATGTCATTTGTTGCCCAGGCTGACCTTGAACTCCCGGCTGTCCTATTTCAGCCTCCAGAATAGCTGGTGCTGTGGATGGGCGTACACTGCAGCTGCAGGCAGGAATCCAGTTTCACGTAAGTTCATGATACCAGTCTCAATACCAGATACCGTCATGATACCAGTCTCAATACCAGATACCGTCATGATACCAGTCTCAATACCAGAGCTGATCACACTTTGCCTTGGTCCTTCCACTCAGGCGGTCCCCCAAAGAGTGAGCCCTGGCTGTCTGGCTGCAGGCCCTGCAGATCCTCTTTCTCTCCTCCTCTAGGCCTAGCCTAGGGCAAACATCTCCTGTAAAGTGATGTAAATAAACCCTGGCAGCTGGAGGGAGCCAGCAAGGCTTAGCGGGAGTCCAGGGCAGAGCTAAAGTGGAGAGACCTATAACCATGCCTTTAAGGAGCATTTAATGGTGTGGAAGTTACAAGTCTTTCAGCTTAAAAAGCATCTTATACAATTGTCACAATGACACTTCAACTCCCATCTCAGCTTGTCAGGGCCCTGCGAAGGACGGATGGATGTTGTTTCTAAATAGTCATTACTTTTTAAAGCACTTCTTACTTTGTAAAATTTCTATAAATGGGCGTGAAGTTTTGTTTTATAAATAGGAAACGTACAGGACAATAAGAACCCTCAGATCCCAAATTAACTGTTATGTTTGTTTGTTTTTAAGATTTATTTTGTTTCTAATTACATATGGGAGTGGTATGTGCACATTAGAGAATGTGCCCACGGAAACCAGAAGAGGGTAGCAGACACCCGAGAGCTGGACTTACAGGCAATTGTTATCACCCAACACCGGTGCTGGGAATTGAACTCAGGTCCTCTACAAGAACAGTGTGCCCTCTAACTACTGAGCCATCTCTTCAACCCCTGTTCTTGTAAGCTCTTGCTTTCAAGGACATCACCTTGTTTTTGGGTTTTCCTTTCTCTTTAGGCTATCAATCAACTCCCAGTTCATGACATGAAGACTTAATGTTACTGATGAATGAACGGCCTTATCTTATGCTCAGTTCCTGCTGCCTCGTATAACCTAACCTCTTTCTCTTTATCTGTGTTTTGCCTGGGGCTTTTTACCTTTCTTTCCCTCTGTCTATGTTACAGGTTTTTTGCTTTGTTTTGTTTTTTTGTTTTGGTTTTTCAAGACAGGATTTCTCTGTAGCTTTGGAGCCTGTCCTGGAACTAGCTCTTGTAGACGAGGCTGGCCTCGAACTCACAGAGATCCTCCTACCTCTACCTCCCAAGTGCTAGAATTAAAGGTGTGTGCCGCCACCACCACCCGGCCTGTTTCTCACGTCTGGCTGGAAGCTGCCTGGCTTCTGACTCCGGGCGTGTCCCTCCTTCTTCATTCTCTCCTTCTCTCTTCTCTTTTGAGCCTAGATTTCTCCTCCTATTTATTCTCTCTGCCCGCCAGTCCTGCCTATCCCTCTCTTGCCTAGCTATTGGTGGTTGAACTCTTTATTAGACCAATCAAGTACCTTAGGCAAGCAAGGTGAAATAAATATAGCACACCTTTACACAGTTAAAGTAATAGTCCACAGCATAAACAAATGTATCACACCTTTACACAGTTAAATAGTCCACAGCATAAACAAATGTAACACACCTTTACACAGTTAAAGTAATAGTCCACAGCATAAACAAATGTAACACACCTTTACACAGTTAAAGTAATAGTCCACAGCATAAACAAATGTAACACACCTTTACACAGTTAAATAGTCCACAGCATAAACAAATGTAACACACCTTTACACAGTTAAATATTTCACAACATAAACAAATGTAACACATCTTTACATAGTTGAAATAACATTCCACAGCATCACCTAATGCTACTTCTTGTGTTCGTCAAAATCTGATTGAGCTTTGCCACCTGGTCAGACCATACTCTTGCTAAGGATTAGATGTCTGTCAGGCACCCAGGTGCTTGGGGCAAACCAATTCACTTATTTTAACTACTGTAGGAGTCTTCAAACTGAGGTAGCATACTGTACTTTGAGTTCTCTAGTTATTGTGACAAAATTCTCAGACAGTAGAAACTTGAGTAAGTGGGGAAGGATTTACAGTATCTCACAGTGTAAGAAGGAATTCAGTCCACTGTGGTGATGGCGTGGCCTCGGGAGTGGGAGGTAACTGGTTGTGTTGTTATCTGCAGTCAGGAAACAGGTAGTGGGACTGACTAGGTTATAAAAACCCAAGCCCCTCCCCCCAGTGGCTCACTTCCTCCAGTGAGGCTCCACATCCTTCCAAACCAGCACCACTAGCTCAGGACCAAGTGTTCAAACACAGGAGTTTAACTTTCAAACCACCGTGTATGCGAAATCTACAGTTCCCAATTGGGTAGCCAGTCATTGAGGCTCTTCCCAACTTTTAGCTATTAGAAACAATGTTGCAGTTATTCAAGACCTTTATAGTCAGGAAAGAATAAAGTTCTTAGGGTCAAGACTTGAACTACCATGTGAACAGGAAAAAAGACGGTGAGAGATACAGCTTTGCCTAAAGGAGGGGACATTTCCCAGGCTGGAGTAAGTGAGGGCATCCACATGCCTGGTACTCTCTGATGCTCTGATCTGTTCTGAAGGTCTACTGTTAGGCACCGTCAGAGTGCCTATACCTCCGCACTGACAACTTCAACAGCTACAGACGAGCTTAGAGGTCTTCCACCTTGTGTCTCCTCCAAGCAAGTTTGAATACTGTTCAGAACACGACCATGTCATTTGATCTGTTTAATCATCAAGCACCTCATGTTCAATCATAGTTCCCATTTGTTCAGCTGGGGGATGGGGCATAGAGAGGTTAAGGAAATTGTTCAGAGCCGCACAGCTAGTAAGGGATGGAGCCAGATTCAAATCCAGGCAGTATGACTCCAAAGTCCATACTCTTAACATCTGTACTGCTTCCCATAATTTTCCACTGGCCCAATCTTTATCTCATTTCCCTTTTACAGCCTTGCCCCTCCCCTGCTTCAAGGGAAAGGAACAAGGTTGCCCAAGGTCTAAACTCGGCCTCTTCAGTGTTGTTACCCACCGCTCTGGACTCTTACCTACCACTCCCTACCACCCCCACACCAAAGGAATATTTGTATTTGCAAGCCAGATCTCAAGGCAACTCTGTATTCCTTCACACACTCTGATCCCCTCTGTCTGACCTCTTTCTCCCTCTTGACATGCAAGTATCATGTCAACAAAAGCAGAAATAGGGAAAATGGGAAGCTTGCAAACGTCTACTGTCTCTACAGAAATCCACATAAAATCACTATTTAAAAAATCTTCTGGAAATAATATGAATAAACCTGCCAACCTTTGGGAAGACTTGGGGTGCCAGGCACATCTGTGGGTAGCATGATTTTTTTTTAATAATTGTTGAACTCACTGCTCTCTGTGTGTTGGTGACAATAAATTGGGAAATGGCAGCCGTCAAATCACCTCCTATTTTCTATGCATACTGTGTTTGCTTTGTGGCTGGCTCACTCTGTCCACTGCTGAGAGAGCTGTGTTGGGAACAGCCGCAGCTCAGATATGGTTTGCTTCTGTCTCCTTGCAGTCATGCTGTCTCTTGTCGCGTTGTTTAAGGCCATCTTGGCAGTGTAGAATTTAGGATAGTCCTGTGATCCCTTCGAATAGCCTTTTTTAACCTGCTTGGCAGGGCTTATTTCAAAGTCTACTTGACCTGGTAGCCATGCAGCCACACAGCCCTGTTCATTCTCAGTGTGTTTAAAATGTCTCTCACACACCATACTTGAGTTGCTTCCCCTCCAGCATGACAAATCTTGTCTCGTACCTGCATTGTTCGCTCCACATCTTGAATTCCTGGACAGTTATAGTAAATGACCCCAAACGGAGTGCCAGAAATTGACAGACTCTGTTCCTCAGAGGTCTGGGTGCTTGAAGTACAAAATCAAGGTGCTGTGACCACATGGCTTAAAACCCAGAACCACACTGCAATTCTTTGGCATCTGTCTCCGAAATGCTTTTGGAGTTGTCTCCTCACGGCTTGATTGCCTCCTTCCTGGTTTCATATGTAAACTTAAAAAGAAGGCTAAAGAGGAGCAAAGGGTGCAGCTCCCCAAATCTCAGCCACTGTGGTCATTTCACGGGGAGAGCAGAAGAAGAAAGGCAGCATTTGGTACAAATCCACTGTGACTTTTTAATGTGTTTGTCACATGACATTAAAAAAAAACAGGGAGGGGAGCAGAGAAAAATGTAGAGCTCAATCAAAATAATTTAAAAAAAAAACCCTCTCAGGCAACAGACTAATGAAGATTCCTTGCTTTTGCATATTTTCTTGAGTTATGGGGCCTTAGCAACTGTGCATAGCTCTTTTTCCGGCCAAGGAAACATGCCAATTTATACATGAAACAGAAAGCCTTGAACTTAGTGAGAGCTTGCCCGTCAGACAGGCGGAGTGCCAAGAAAGTCGTTTCTCCTGAGTACGTCTCAGTCTTCTCGTTCTTTGTCACTTCTCATCGGGGAGGGCTCCCAGATGGCGCTGTCCAGGTTCTTATCCAGGTGTCCTTAACATGTTTCAAACACCAGGCCTTTACCAGCGAAACACTTGAGGCAGAGTTTTCTCCTAGGCTCTGGAAGTGCTCCTAAGAGAAGTCTCATGCTACATGCTTGGCACCAACCATTAGTTGGACTATGCAGAACTTTCCAGAAGACTGCTGCAGAATTAATTCCCATCTAACTACACTCTTGCTGTCATTTAAGAAAAGGAAGGAAGAGAGATCGCTTGGTAGATAAAACACGCTCACCTGCCATGCAAACCTGATGGCCTGAGTCTGGATCCCAAGGCTGGCCACTGCATGGACAAGCATCTGTGTCCTCAGTGCATCCCCATGGAGATGAGAGGTCAAGACTGAAATCTTAGAAGCTCTGGAGTCAACTAGCTAGCGTGAGTTATACAACGACAAAGAGACCTGGTCTTAAGAATAAACTGTAACGGTTACAACTGACACCCAAAGGTGGTCCTCTAACTTCTACACACACACACACACACACACACACACACACACACACACACAGTGGGATGCACGAACACAGATGCACACACATATGCACACGTGCATCAAATAGGCATATTATGCACCTATTCAGTATGGAGTTTCTAAGGCTTTGTGTTTCCTGGACTGCAATGGATATTGTAACAGACAGAGGAAGGTGCATTTGCAGAGGCCTTGAACTGTGAAAAGGTAAACACAAAAGTGAGGGTTGTAGCCACTGGCAAGGAAGGGAGTCTTTAATGGAGGTAACTCAAGCGGGAAAAGAAGAGAAAGCTGTTAGTACAGGGTGAAAAGAGGAGCCTGTGGCGCCCAGCCAACAGCGCAACCCAGGCCATAACGGATGCTTCTCCCCATGAAGGAACCACTCCGGAAGGGTACTGTCACCTAGACGCCATACCCTGAAGGCAGGACCAAGCAACTGGGTGGTCCAGCCTCCCTGTTGCTCATTTGCAGACCCACATGGACATAGCAGGTCCCCCAATATCTCATAAATTTAAGTGAGGCTTTCATATATGGAAAAGAGGAAGCAGGGCCTGTGATTGCCCTAGCTCTGTTCCTCCTTCTGCAGACTCGCCATGGAACGGTGATGCTATTTGAAGAACTTGGATCAGTCACCTTTCTCATTGCAGTGACATGTATGAGGTTCTAGAAAGATAAATTTTAAAAAAATGTAGTTAAAAGCTACCTAATGCAACTCAAGGAGGGAAAGATTCGCTTGGACTCACAGTTTGAGGGGCTACGTTAGTGTCTGTAATGGTAGGGAAGGCATCCAGGCAGGAGTTTGCCCACAGGTGGATAGATCAGGAAGTAGATAAAGGGGGAAGGTGATCACCCTGCTTCCTCTTTCCTGCCTTGGATTCAGTCTGGAACCCCAGACCATGGGGACAGTCCTGCCCACATCGAGGATACATCCTCTATCCTCTGTTAATCTCTCACATTCACCACAAAGGCAAGGCGAGCTTCACTAATGCCTTAGGTGTTTCTTAAACCTAATCAAGACCCTGCCACAACCCTCTGGCCTTGGCAAGGCCTGCTGAGTGTTGGGATTTTAGGTGTGTACCACCACACCCGGTCCTCAGGAATCTTAGCCACCCGATTCCTGAAGGACAAGAAAGGACTTCAACAATGCAGTTGACAGTGCTGTGATAAGCCAGGGTTGCTGGCGACGACGTAAACTTAACTCTGAAAGCTGGAGATGGAGGAGCAGTTGAAGTTCCAGGCCAGCCTGGACTATGTGGCAAAGTAAAAAGCACCAGAGACATCTCCCTGGGGTTTCTGCAGGAAGTGGGATGATGCCATAGATGAAAACAACCCAAGTAAACGGCTCCTGGACCTGCTCAGAGCCCAGGGCTGACTACCAGCTGTGCAGGTGAACTTAATCCACAAAAGCCATCTATCCAGAGCTGGAAATTCAGCTGCTGCCTGCTCAGCAGGCGAGGACAAGGCCTTTGGTTCAATCTGCAGCATAAGAGAGAGAGACAGACAGACAGAGAGACAGGAGAGAGTGTCGTGAGTTGCCCATCAGAGAAAACTACTTGGACACAGTTTTAAATCAACAGAAAGTCTTTCTTAGCTGGCTGATAACTACACTGTGTGCTTGGGATCCGCTGTAGCCTTTAACCTTTCTCAAGGTGAATTTTTAATCACAAACACTATATTCTGGGTTGACACACTTCAGTTAGCAAGAGCAGGTAGCCAGAAGCAGAGCCACAGAAGCCCAAAAGCAATGCCAGTGCATTTAGAGACCTTCCCAGAACTCTGGACCTTGCTAGATCAGCTCTGTTTACAGGTTGGCAGGTGGGGCTGAGTTTTGTGGTCTGGATGGGCGCTTCCATCATGGCATCAGTTGTGCTTAAGGCCTGGGGGCCGGTTACAGGGGAAGAGGGAGGGAGGGAGGGAGGGAGGGACGGAGGGACAGAGGGAGGGAGGCAAACAAGGGCTGAGGAGATAGTACAGTTGATAAAATACATGCTAACCACGTAAACATGCGGACCTGAATTTAACCCCCAGAATCCACATTTAAACAGCTGGGCACAGTGGCACACGTTTGTAATGTCAGTGCTAGGGAGGCAAAGACAAGCGAATCTTTAGCACTAGCTGACCACCTAGAGACCCTCTCTTAAAAGTCAAGATGGGTGGTACCTGGGGAATGACACCTAAGTTTGTAGACCCTGCCTGCCATACACATGCACCCACACCCACATATAAACATGCACAGGCCTGTATACACATGCACCCACACCCACATATAAACATGCACAGGCGTGTATACACATGTACCCACACCAACATATAAACATGCACAGGCGTGTATACACATGTACCCACACCCACATATAAACATGCACAGGCGTGTATACACATGTACCCACACCCACATATAAACATGCACAGGCGTGTATACACATGTACCCACACCTACATATAAACATGCACAGGCGTGTATACACATGCACCCACACCTACATATAAACATGCACAGGCATGTATACACAGGAAATGTAACCAAACACTGCTCCTGTTTCCTCATTTCTAATGTTTCTACTGTGTATGTAATCAAATGAAGCATGTAATTATTTTAAGATGTAAGAAGGAAGCACTTTCCAAATAAAGTATTGGTTTTTGTTTTCTTTTTTTAACCACTAAACTGTTATTTCAGCAAAAAGAAAAAAAGTGTCAACAGGGCCACACCTTCCTCCTAGGCCCTAAGGAGGAGCCCATCTTGGCTCTTCCTAGATTCAGATGATCTTGACATTCCTGGGCTTCTTACGTCACAACACTGCCCATTGGCCCGTGGTTGTCTTCCCTCTGCACACGGTGTAAAATTTCCTTTCTTCTAAGGACCACAGATGTAGGGCCTACCCTGTTCCAATATGACTTCATCTGAACTTGAGTATATCTGGGAAGACCTTCTTCCAAAACACGTCATATCCAGAGGCACTGAGGGTGAGAACCTGAACTTTTCAACCCTCTACAGTCCATTTGCATAGAGCATAACTACAGACTCTGTTGGAGATGAGGTCCTAAGCCCATGGATGGAGGCACAGTGTACATCTTCATGTGGACAACAGTTATGGAAATGAAACACCAGCTTTCAATTCTTACTTCAGTAGTTAAGATGAGCTGTCCATTAGAAAGCATCAAATCGTTTGTTGTCATTTTTTCTTAATCTTAACCATGTTGTATAGTCTAAATATTAATCCCCTGTCAGATACTGAGCTGGCAAAGATTTTTCTCCTAGTCTTGGGCTTGGTTTCTTTACAGATACTTTTAGTTTGATGAGGTCCCATTTGTTGATTGTTGGTATTGATTCTTAAGCAGGCAGAGTCCTGTTTAGAAGCTCACGTGTGCCTATGTGGTAAAGTGTACTATCCGACACAGTCTCAGAGTCTCGGGTTTCCCATTGAGGTGGCTGCTCTGCTTGGAGGTGTTTCTTGTGTGGGAAGAGATAAAGATCCAATTTCACTCTCTATGTGGACATTCTGTTTTCCCAGCACCATTTATTGAAGATGTCTTTTCCTAGAGTTTTTTTTGTTTTTGTTTTTGTTTTTGGGTTTGGTTTGGTTTGATTTGATTTGGCTTGGTTTGATTTTTTTTTGGCATCTTTGTGGAAAACTGTCTATAATTACAGGGACTTGTATCTGGATCCATTGATATATATGTCTGCTTTTGTTATTTTATTACATTGTTCTGTAGTATAACTTGATATCAAGGATGGTAATCCTGCCAGCATCATTCTGTTTATTCAGGGTTGCTTCAGCTCTCCATGGTCTTCAGTGCTGTCACATGAATTGTAAGACTCTTTTTTCTATTTCTGTGAAGAACACATGGGGATTTTGATTGGATTACACTGAATCTGTAGATTTGTTTTGGTAGGATGGTTGTTCTCACAACATTAACATGATCATGGTAGTTCTTCCCATCATGTAGTGATTTCCTTAATTTCTTTCTTCAGAGATTTGAAGCTTTTGTTGTAGGGAACTGGCTCTGCCTCAGTTAGGTTTTCTTCATTGTTATTTATTTATGAATCTACTGTGAAAGGGATCGTTTCTTTCACTCCTTTCTCAATATACTTGTTATTGGTATAGAGAAAGGGCACTGATTTTTTTTTTATAAGTTTTATATCCTGATACTTTGCTGAAAGTGCTGGAGGTTTTCAGGTGGAAATAATTTGGGTTCTCTTATAGATAGTGTCCTATCATCTGCAAACAGGGATAATTTGACATCTCCCTTTCCTATCTGTATCCTTTTTTATTTGTGTCTTGCCTTGTTGCTCTAGCTAGGACTCGCAACCCTGTATTGGACAGGAGTGGAGGCAGTGGACAGTCTTGTCTTGTCCCTGATTTTTATGGGATTGCGAGCATTCAGGATGATGTTAGCAATGGTCTTGTCATATATATAGTTTCCTTTATGTTGAGGTGTATTCTTTCCAGTCTTATTCTCTATAGGACTTTTATCATGAAGGAATGTTGGGTTTTATCAAAGGTCTATTCTGCCTCTATTGAAATGATTACATGGTTTTTGTCTTTAATCCTTTTTAAATGATTTATCACATTTATCAATTTGCACATTTCAAACCTTACCTAAATCTCTGGATAAAGCCAACTTGATTGAAGCATGATTAATAAAAACTCAGAGACAGAAATTGGGGTTCAACCTAAAAATCAGAAAATCAAAGGAGCCAGTCACTGGTTCTTACCTCTACCTCAGACGTGATCCTGTCTCCAGGAATCTTGGAATGAGACTGTGTCTGAATCCCATCTCCTCCCATTGAATATTCCTCTCTATGGCTGGGATTAAAGGCAAGCACCACCTGATTTCTATGACAACTAGTGTGGCTACTGGGATTAAAGGTGTGTGTTACTGTGCCTGGTCTGTAAGGCTGACCAGTGGGGCTGTTTTACTCTCCGATCTTCAGGCAAGTTTTATTTATTAAAATACAAATGAAATGCCACTACACTTGATTGTGATGGATGAGCTTTTTGATGTGTGTCTATAGTCAGTTTGCAAGTATTTTTTTGTGTGTTGGTAAGTTTTAAATCTATGCTCATTAGGAATATTGGTATATAGGTCTTGTCTGAGTTAGGGCTTTCTTAAAGAGACATCACGACCACGGCAACTCTTATAAATGGAACATTTAGTTGAGGGGGCTTTCCTACAGTTTCAGAGGTGCAGTCCATTATCATGATGGAGAGCGTGGTGGCGTGCAGGCAGATGTGGCTGAGAGTCCTACATCTTACGGGCAACAGGAAGTCAACTGTCACACTGAGGGAAGCTTAAGCAAAAGAGATCTCAAAGCCCACCCCCTCAGTGACGCACTTCCTCCAACAAGGCCACACCTCCTAATAGTGCCACTTGCTTTGGGGGCCATATTCTTTCAAACCACCACAGGTTTTTTTGTTGTTGTACTTTTTATCTCGCTTTTGTCCTAGAGTAACGTTGCCAGGGGTTCAAATTGGTGCTGGCCTAGAAGCTTCCTCCCTGTCAGTGCTAGGAGAGAAGTCATCAATAATTTTACCTGCCTCTGAACCATATTACCTTGAGTTACAATAGGCCTGGCAAAATATATTCATTGGTGCTATCGTGGTACAAATGTCGTGTGGTTAACCAAAGGCTTTCTAACTGAACTTAGGATCTACTCCATAAAAAATAATCCATGTTTGGTACTGAAAACCATGCTAAAGACCTTGCCTCAAGAGGTCATAGGCCCTAAGGTAGAAACCAGGAACTATGATATTAATAAAGGAACATGTCAAACTGCTTCTAAATGTTTGCTCTTGTACTAGGAGATAAGTGCATCTGTCACCCCATCAGAGAAGGTTCCTCATGCAGTGAATACAGAGAGACTCACAGCTAGTCAAGCACAGGCACTAAGTGACCAGGGACGGTGGACTACTCAGTCTTAATTGGGGCACCTATAACATATGCCCTTTCCCAAGGCTAATGGGACATCATGGAAGTAGGAGAGAGAGAAAGAGCAAAACCAAAGAGGACAGTTATAAAATGCTGTCTTATGGGCCGTTGCACACTGAAATCACAACAGTTGCATTGTCTGCACAAGAACTACCCAAGATCGAGCCAGTCAGCATGGCAGCATGGCAGGGGAGAGTCTCATGAGATCGCTGAGTGAAGAACTTAAGGCAAGCAATGACTGCTGAGTCAGTTTCTTCAGCAGTATGGCTCACCGTAGGCTGCCTACCATCCAGAGGATGCCCCTGAACTTCTGTGCATAGGAGCAGCACTAGTCAGATTCTCAGTGGATTAGGAGGAGGAAGAAAAGCAGGGGGAAGGAGGAGGAAGAAGAGAAGGAAGAGGAGGAGGAGAAGGAAGAGAAGGAAAGTAGAAACAAACTTGAAAGAATGGTGCAAGGGGTGGGGTTCCACAAAGAACTGGGGGCATAGGAAGTGGATACAACCAAAATACAGTGTATTTAGGTATGAAATTACCAAAGTTGGGAGGAAAGTCAGCAGGGAGAGGTGTTTCTTACTTGTTATCACAGCACTTGGAAGGTGGAGGCAAAAAGATTAAAAGTTCAAGGTCAAGGCTGCTAGAGATCCCAGATCAAAAACGGAGGGGGGGGAAGAATGCCAAGGAGGCTGAGGCATTAATTCCAGAAGTTCCAGACTAGCCTTTAAGGTTACCTTATAAACTGGAGGCCTTGGAGGCCAGTGTCAGTTACAGAGTGAGACCTTGTTTCAAGGGGGGAAAAATGAATGTTTGAATCTTATACCCTCCTACTCATCAATCAATAAAAGTATTAGTATAAGCTTGGGCTCATTCCTTAGGTCCCACCTGTCAGAGTAAAGAAATATCCCTGTAAATCCTTGTCTCCTTACTGTGACTGATGACTTGGCTGATGGGAAATGTTACTAGATTTGAGACTTGACCATTGCTAATTTCAACATTATCTGGCTAGGGCTGGGGTGCTATTAAGCAGCAGACGTAATAAATCCATTACCTAGCAAGGTAGTTCTAGTGGCTTTAATCCCACAATCTTTCTGATGTTACCCTGAGGCCTTTGATGGCAATACCGAATGTCAAGAGTTTACTGAGTGCAATGACTCACCTGGGGACAATAAAAATGAGGTCAGTCCCACACAGAGCCCTTCCTAAGGTTTCTGCATCTTTGGTGCTATCTCTAATGGTCTGCTACTTTATATAAGGATACAATGCAATTCCAAGAATCTGGTTGATTCTGGCATGTGAGGACCAGGCATTGACTGAGGTTTTCTGTCCCACCAGGTCCCACATCTGTTTAGTCCCAAAGAAACACACAGAGGTCTATATTAATTATAAACTGACTGGCCTATTAGCTCAGGCTTCTTATTAACTCTTATAACTTATATTAGCCCATAATTTTTGTATGTGTTAGCCATATGATTTGGTACCTTTTTCGGCAAGGTAGTCACATCTTGTCTCTTCTGTGGCTAGGTGATGACTGTGATGTGGGATTCCCCTCTGTATGCTATGAATATCATTGGTTAATAAAGGAACTGCTTTGAGCCTATAGCAGAGCTATAGGGGAACAGAGCTAGGTAGGGAAAACTAAACAGAATGCTGGGAGAAAGGAGGCAGAGTCAGAGAGAAGCCATGTAGCCCCCACAGGGGACAGATGCTGGAACTTTAGCCAGTAAGCCACAGCCACATGGCCATACACAGATTAATGGAAATGGGTTAAGTTAATATGTGGGAGTTAACCAGAGAGAGGCTAGAGCTAATGGGCTAAGCAGTGACTTGATTGGTACAGTTTCTGTGTGATTATTTCGGGGCTAAGCAGCCGAGAACTAACTAGTGGCCTCGAACTACCTAGCAGCCTCCTTACTACAGACTGCAGACTGAAACTTTCCTTTTCCCATAATTCTCATTGCCACGCATCTACATCTTGCCTCGTCACTGTAGTCCCACCTATAACCAGGAGATGTTCCTTTCACAGGTGTGGAGCCTGATCATGGCGTGAAATGTGGGAAAGGAAACGGTTGTGACTTCTGTATTTATTCTGCCAGTCCTTCTGACCACCTGGTAATCATATGAACGCAGTGAGAAAGACAACCCATTTGAGTCTGTTCTTCCACAATTTGAGAAGATGAGAATTCCAACAGCTCCCCTGCCACTCTCAGAAAGTGATCTGTTTCCGATGACATCAGGAGGATTTGGGAGGTGTATGTGTCTCTGTGTGTATTTTGGTTCCTGTTTGTCTGGACAAATTACTAAGTAGTGTGTTCCTTTCTCTTCCTGCCTTCTCTTTGCTCAGATCTACTCTAGGCACCTCCACCGGTTCAGACTTGTTCTTGCTAGTTCTGTCACCTCAGTCACATCCCCTTTGGAAATTCTGACCATCTTGCTCTAAGCCCCTAGAAGCCAACGCTTCCTAAGCAGAGAGTCTTGGATGCTTTCAGAAAGAATTCAGTAGTTGTCTGCCATGGCCTGGATCTTTATATTCCCTCAAACTTCTCACGTACAAACCCTGACGTCCAAAGTAACAGCTTTAGGAGACCGATGGGGTCAGGAGGGCTCCACTCTTGTGAATGGAATCACATTCTTAAAAAAGAAGCTCCTGAGAGCTAGCTTCACTCAGCACATGATATACCA
>PVIU01003191.1:55069-150907 GCA_004026605.1 Ondatra zibethicus | reverse complement strand
ATTAAATCTGTGAGCTACCACCACCAGGATCTGTTTCTGGATAGATCTTGTGTAGCCCAGGGTGGCCTTGAACTCACAGAGATCCATCTGTCTCCAAAGTCCTGGGATTAAAAGTGTATACCACTACTCCTTAGCCTCTAGTGGTTTAGCTATGCATTTCGATCTTCAGGCAAGCTTTATTTATTAAAATACAAAAAAATCACTACATTTCCCCTTTTTATCTAAAATAAAAAAGAAGGCTAGGGCTGGAGAGATGGCTCAGCAGTTAAGAGCACTGGTCTGCTCTTCTAGAGGTCCTGAATTCAATTCCCAGCAACCACATGATGGCTCACAATCATCTGTAACGAGATCTGGCGCCCTCTACTGGCCTGCAGCCTTACATGCAGACAGAGCACTGCATACATAATGAATGAATCCTAAATCTCTTTTAAAAAGAAAGCTATAACTAATATAAGAAAAACTGTATACAATAAGTGCAATAACTATATACAATATACATAGGCAATAAGTACATCAACAATATCTAATCTATTTGCATTTGAAAAATTCAGAGAAAATACTTCGTTATTTATCCCGTCTTGGTGAGTCCAGTCTTGTACCTAATTTACTTTCTATCATAACTTGCATTACTATCCAAAACTATCTTTCGCTATCTCTCAACCTTATACACTTTACGCCTCCTTAGTGCATTTCTTTTCTGCATCTGGTAAACAAGGAAAACTATAACTATCTAGTCTTCAAGTTCCTCAGAGACCCAAGGAGGAAATAATATTAACTGAGTAAGCAGGAAGTGCGAGTAAGCAACTTCCAAAAAATGTGAGAAATGACAGAAACAACTGGCTGCCTGGGCAGTTGCACAAGATTCCTGTGCAGCATTGGGGCATCCACCTTCAGTCTACAGGCCTAGCATATCCGACAGACTTTTCTGTGAAGCTGGATAGTCTGAAGAACTGTCCCTCCTTGTCTTGACAATCTTTGGCATTCACTTTTTTTGTGAGTCCTTTTTGTCCAATTAGGACAGCATACTATCTGCAGTCAAGGCAAGGGCACTTTTTTGTCCAGTGGCTTACTTTTGTCACAAAGAAAATAAACTCCATGAGGAGTTTCTTTGATGCCCATCATCTTCTCTGAAGTGTGTTTGTGTTGCCAGAAGCAGACCTCATTGTTATTTAAAAAAAAAGAGCCTGTTATTAAAAACATCTTAAATGCCATGTTCTATAAATCTCTGAAGTGTTTGAATGAAGATTATGACCTGTATGTATTTGTTTACCTTCAAAACATACTTAATGTGACTACAAGTTTGATTGTAATAGGTGATTAACTACTAACCTGCATTTCCTTATTATCCTAAACAGTTGGTAATAATTATTTTCAAGGACTAGAAATTTGCATTACATTGTTAAATGAGTTGTATAAGTACAATACCTTGAACAAGAGTAAAAATGTATGTACAGTGTGTTCTAACAAAATTCTTCTCAAATTTGTATCAATATACAAAATTTGTATACAATATTCAAAAATCCAATCCAATGTAAAACATTTAAAACAAATAATTGCTTTTTAAAAGTAGATTCAATAATATAACTTTTAATCTGACCATATCTATATCCCTCCTTTTTTTCAGAGTAGATTCTATAATCTTCCCTTTTATCCTATAATTTATATATCTATTTTTTCAGAGTAGATTCAATAATTTACCCTTTTAACCTATCATATCTATATTTCCCCTTTTTCTTTTCAAAAGAAGAACCCTGAATCTAATTTCCTTTGTTTAGTTTTTTTCCTAACCATAGCCAATCCCCCTAAACAATTACATATATCCATAACAAAATGAAAGACCAAAACTACCCATTCCCACATCTTGGGAATGTGTTCTTAAATTTATTTTCTTTCTTTCTTTTTTTTTCTTTTCTGGAACTAGCTCTTGTAGACCAGGCTGGCCTTGAACTCACAGAGATACACTTGCCTCTGCCTCCTGAGTGCTGTTAAATTTATTTTCTGCTGTCTGAGAGCAATGGGATCTTAAGGGATCCTGAAAAGAAAAATTTGGGTTAATTGTCAAGTCCTGAGAGAGGTAGCTATATCATTTGTTGTCAAATCTCTGCATGATGGGGAAGTGCAGGGCTTGTCTCAAGTCCTGGCTAGAGTAGTCTGTAAGGCTGGGTCATCTCAGCCACCTTGAAATTGCTCTGAGCAGTTTGCAGTCCAAAGCCGATCTTCAGGTGGTGTTTTCAGCTTAGTGGTGTTGTCATAGTCCTGGAGGAATCGTTGTGGGGCCCCATCCTCCTTTTGGAGACTTCAAAAGTCACTATTTGGAACACTTATGGTTCACTGCAGAAAACTGATAGAGACTCAAACCCAAAATCATATACAGAAAGCTAAATGAAGCTTTTTTCTAGAATTAGTTAGTACTCTATATGACCATTAATATCATGACAAAAACCTTAATATATATATCAATAATATAAATTTTGAGATAATATTTATGCCTTAAGAAAAGCTGTTAAAATTCAATATAAAACCAAAATATTATAAGATTAGTAGAAATAAAATAGTATTTAAATATTTGTTTTTCTTCTGTCCCATATCAGGTGGGACGTTTCTTCTTACCTGAGATAGAGATTCTTTAGTTTACTTTAACAAGCATGCTTGGGTTTAGAGAAGGAGAGAGCCACAATTCAATTCCAAAGCCAGCTTTAATATTTAATTGGACTGGGACTACAAAAAGAATATTTGTATTATATGTCCTTAGAGACTAGCAGAAACAAACATTTGTAAATATTTATAAATTTTTATCCTGTTGTAAATGTGATACAACAATAGGCCAATTTACTCTTTTTCTTGGGTTTTTTTTCTGGATGATTTGTCCTTTTTATTCAAATGTTTCAATTGTCCAGTTATCTTCAGATTCCATAGTGAATATCTTCATTCTCCTGATAAAAAAGATAAAAAACTAAACCCTCCCCAACCCTAACACTGGGGAGTTTCCTTTCTGGCAAGTTTTATCTGATTAAATGAGAAGCATTTGTTAGTTGTATAAGTTAGTTTAAATTGAATGGTCACAATGTTTGATGAACTATCACCTCTTCTAATCAAAAGATCTCTCTTGTTCATACTGAATCTTTATCAATTTGATGGTATACAAAGCTTTTTCTTCTTCCATGGAAACAAAAGCAAAACCCTTTCCCCAAAGTAACACATGTCCTGGTTTCTTTAAAGTATATCTACTGATTTAATTCTTTAGTTTTTCTACTATCCAAAGTCTCTCCACAGCTATTGTTCCTTTCTCATTAGCATTTAGAAAATTCAAAGTTAATAAAGCAATATGCAATCTATTTCTGGGGGTCTTTATCATCCCTTGCTGTTTATTTAACATATCCTTTAGAGTTCGATTTGATCTTTCTATAACTGCCTTCCCTGTAAAATAGTGTGGTATAACTGTAATATGCTTTATATTATAATAAGCAAAAAACCGTTTCATTTTCCTAGAGACATATGCTGAAGGATTGTCTTTATTTGTACAGGTATACCCATGATGGCCATAACGTCTAGCGAATGTGTGATTACAAAATCAGCCTTTTCTGAACTCAAAGCAGTTGCCCATTGAAAACCTGAATGGGTATCAATGGTGTAGTGTACATATTTTGGTTTTCCAAATTTTACAAAATGGAACACATTCATCTGCGAGATTTCATTCCTTTGAATATACTTTAGTTTTCTTCCTACAGGTAGTGGTGTTCAGTTGTATAGAGAACAAGTAGGACATTTCCTTATAATCTCCTTGACTTGTTGCATTGTGATGGAAAAGTCGTCTTTTAAACCTTTGCTATTGACATGATGTTTTTTTAAGAAATTCTGAGGCTTTCAGCACATTACCAATCAATAATCATCAATTATTATTGTGCCCCTATCCCTCCAGAGCAGTCCTACTGTGCTCCTACCCCTCCAGAGCAGTCCTATTGTACCTCTACCCCTCCAGAGCTGTCCTACTGTGTCCCTACCCCTCCAGAGCTGTCCTACTGTGTCCCTACCCCTCCAGAGCTGTCCTACTGTGTCCCTACCCCTCCAGAGCTGTCCTATTGTGCCTCTATTCTCCAGAGCTGTCCTATTGCAGCTCTAAGTATAGCCTGGCTTCCTGATAAGTCAGGATATCTCTGCAACTCCACAGCTGTAACAATTCTCCCACAATGCCACCTTTGCCCCTTGTGAAGCTGCACTTCAAGTGCTACCTCCCTCCAATCCTAGACCTTTGAGTGACGACTCCTGCTCTAAAAGCTTTTCATGTGGTTTTAACTCGATCCTGTCCACAGAATTAAGTTACAGGTAATGTCATCTGACTTGATGCTCATCTCCAAGGAGCTACAGAAACTGTTGTATAATGAAATGTTAAATTCTTCATCGTTTCTTTCTTTTTCTTTTTTGAGCTCCTAAACCCCATGGGTAACTTGGGTAGTACAGAAGCTTTTCTTTTCTGAATTTTTCACTATAGATTTTCCAGGTTATGCCCAAGTTTAGACCAATGAACTGATTCATAATGAGCCCTGGATAATTCTAAGATTAAGGCTAGCTCTGCCAGAAGACAAGCCAACTAAGTTGAAAAGGTCACTTGATATCCTGAATTTCCAACCTCAAGGTAATTTAGGGGACTCTGGAGATAAGAATTAAGCCATGTGAGCAAAGATCCGTGAACTGGAGAGATGGCTCAGTTGATGAAGAGCTTACCCCACAAATATGACAATGAGAATCTGAGTTTAGATCCTCAGTACATAAAAAACTGGGTGTAGTGGTGCAGACCTACATTCCAGCACAGGAGTGGGAGGGGGAAGAGACCGGATTCCTGGGGCTTGTTGGAAAGTAAAGTGAAAATCAAGGATGACACATGACCTGTGACCTACACACACACACACACACACACACACATACACACATACACGCACGCACACACACATGCACACACCCCTCCACCAGTCATGCTCATGTAATGTTATCTCAGCTTATACTCTGGACACCAAGGCTAAGGTGAGCTTCCCAGATATGCTTCATTCTTTAAAACCTCTGTGTTTGGGATCCTCCGAGATCTGGCCTACATGTCGGCTCAGTGTGTAATAAAATTGTAATTCTAAGCCTACCACCTTCCTGAGTTCTGTGAGTTATTATGCAAATGACTGAACCTGAAGCAGTCATGGGAACCCCCTAAATTTTAGCCGGTTGATAAAAAATGCGAGTGTCCTGGAACCTCTGCGTGTCATGTGTAGTGAGGTCAGTCTTGTTGGGAACTAGGCCTATCACTTGTGGAATCTTTGATAACTCTGGGCCATCTGCATTGCAATCCCATAGCAGCACTGCAAGCTTATGGTTAGTTGCTAAGTTCAAAACAGACATGAAATAAGTTAGTAATAAGGTCTCTTTTCCCTAAATATTCAGGTATCAAGGGTGGTTAGTATGCATTTTGGTTTGAAACATACCACATCCTTTCTGGCTGTCTTCAATAACGGACAGAGGTCCCCTCCCAAGGAACTCATCACCTTGAGTGAGCAGAGCTTCCTTCACCTCATCGAATCCGCGTAGAACCACAGCAGGCCAGGGGCCAAAGTACAGAGTGTAAATAGGCCTGTACTCTTTGGCCAGCTAGAAGGAGACAGAAGCCCTTGCAAAAGTGATATTGTGAAATCTTTCTATTGGACGCTTGTAAATAAGCGTTTTTCACAAGGCTTGGCCTTTGCTATATCAGTTTCCTTTTAGGAATTTAACCTTAAATATCCAGTCCTTTTATTCCTTCATTTACACGTGCAACCTTACTCAGCATCTGTGCCGCATCAGACACTGTACACCAAGGAACTATTGTTAGTTTTCAGGCATCTGCACTGGCCTGCCCTTGGGGTCCTGACAGGATCCATGCTCAGCTGCAGCCACTAAGGGCATCCCCTGTGCACATTCACTACATTCCCTGTTAAAGGGTGGACCTTGCCCACTTCCCTTTTCTTTTTCTCTCTTTCTCTGTTCCTTTCTCTCCCTCTGCTTCCCTGCCTCTGTCTGTCCCAGCCCCCCAGCCTCTCTTCTCTTCTGCTGTTTCTGAGCCCAGAGGACCGTCTTCCCCCCTGCCTCCCCGCTCCTCTATCCCTTTTCCCCTAATAAAAACTCTTCCATGTGAATTCTGTCACAAGGCATCTTTCTCTCTTATGCCACTTTTTAAATTACAACAGCCATTATAGAACTTAAAATCTAATGGAAGTAAGAGGGAAGAAACATTCATATTTGGGGAAGGATATATTCAGCATACATTCTATCCATGTATGAAAATGTCCTTATGTTACACAGTCTCATGTACAATGAATATACATGGTGAAAAGTTTAAAAAAGAAATAACCAAATAAATGACATTTGTAAAGCCAAATGGTGCATAACTCTAGGACAGTGATAAGGAGTGTGGTGTTGGATGCCAAAGAAGAACGTGAAAGACCTGGATAAATCCAGACCTCTCTAGCAGGAAGAGAAGAGCCAAACAATCTAGGTTAGCCAGGTCAGTGACTCTGTTTCAGGAACTAGCTGAAGATAAAGTTAGATTATAATCTTGAGAATAATCTTGAGAAACAGGGAGTTACCCCCTTGTGATGATCACTGGTATTTTCGGAATTTTCCAATGACGCCCTCCCCACCCCCTTTGGATTACTGGGTTGTGGTTTCTTCCCTTAAAAACGCCTTCTCCCAGCTACTCAGGGTCGAACTCCTCCCCTGCGTGGGCTGTGAGTCTTGACCCCAGCGCTGGTACTTGTCAATAAACCTCCTGTGATTGCAGCAAGGATGGTCTCTCGTGAGTTCCTGGGGGGTCGTATTATCCCAAGACTTGCGTGAGAGTCTCCCCGATCTGGAGGTCTTTCAAACGTAATAAAAAACGTGGGGAAAGATCTAGAAGGGGATCCCATGTAGATACGCACTCAATAGAATTTTTTTCAGTCATAAAGGAGAATGGAGCTCTATCACTGCAGGAAAATCAATGTGACCGGAGATAATCATACTAAGCTAGTCTCAGGGGATGCTGAGAATCACATTTGGGGCCCCGAACTACACTCCTATTCCCCAAATAAATGTGCATATATGTGGGGGGGCTGAACGTTCCATGGCATACATGTGGAGGTTAGAGGGCAATCTTGGGAGTCAGCCTTTTGCCTAATATCTTGTTTGAGGCAGACTCTCCTTGTTGTTTGCCTCTGTACTTACTGTATCTTGCAGACCAGCAGGTCACAAGCTTCTGGGGAGTCTCCTATGTCCACCTCACTGTAGGGACACTGGGGTCACAGACACGCACACAGTGAGACGCACACTGTGCTCAGCCTTAAGTGTTTGGCAAGAGCTTCACTAGGCATCCCCTCAGCCTCCAACAAACAGATACATGTAAAGCTGTGTTTCAATAATTTGTTTAAAACCTGAGCATGTTTTCTCTCGCTGGTGGGTTCTATATTTTACACAGACATAAAATCATATGCGTTCAGATTGTATTAAAGCAGAAGTCAAACTGTCCGGGGGATAAGGGGGAATTCATGGGAACTCAGGTTGTCTTGTCTAATTTGCAGAGAATTCTTTACTCCCTGAGCCATCTCCCTAGTTCTTCTTTTTCTTTTCAAAGACTCTTTACTAAATGTACTTTTTCTCAGCACTGAGAGTTCATTACATATAAAGTTGCATTTTACTTTTCACAGGTTTCTAAGACTGCTAAGTTCTTACATTCACAAATTTTAGGCGGGGGGAGGAGCTAGGTTACTTGCCCTGAGATGGTTTGGAAGAGTTTCCTCGGATATCAGGTCCCTCATCTGTTAAATCTTTTATGTCCATCAACAAGTAACTGAACAAAGTACAGTATATACAAAGGAATGCCATTCATCTTTAAGAAGGGATGAAATTCTGATATGTGCTCCAAGGTACATAGATCATGAAAACTCTATGCCAAGTGAAATAGCCAGATACAAAGGGCAAATTCTTGTATATTTCACATGAAAGAGGTTTCTCAAATGGGCAAATTAATCTACAAGAGAATAGGTAAGAGAGTTACTATGGGCTGGGAGGAGGAATGGGAAGCAGCTGTGTCACAGGTACAGTTTCTGTTTGGGATATTGGGAGCTTCTGGAAATGTTGATAACAGTAATGGTCATACAGTACTATGTGTGTACTTAATGCCACCGAATGTCTCACTTTAAACAGCAAAATGGCTTTTTTTTCCCCTTTAGATGAAGTTTTGCTATGTGGCCTAGACTACTTGAATTTACGTTAACTCTCCTGGCTCAGACTCCTGAATGCTGGAAATTCTCAGATTCTGCTGATAATTCCCTGGGACTATTTAAGTCCTTGTCACCATCAGGTTTTATCCCAATAGTGGGCCATAGCTGGGAAATGTCTCCTAGCAATCTTGAGGAATTATTAAGAGTCTTCAATAAGTCTCTCCTAATTTGCACCTTTTGGGGTCTAATTTTTTGTAAACCTATTTTATAGCCTAAATAATTAATAGAATCTCCTCTTTGAATTTTTTCAGGAGCAATTTGTAATCCCCAAGGCAATTTTTTCTTCTTAAAAATTCTTTCTAAAGTATCTACATTTGAATCAGATAGCAAAATGTCATCCATGTAATGGTAAACTATAGATTAAGGAAATTGCCTATGCATCATTTCTAATGACTGCCATACAAAATATTGGCATAGGGTGTGGTTATTTGAAATTCCCTGTGGCAGAACCTTCTATTGATGTATTTTAGCAGGCACTGTGAAGGCAAATTTTTCTGTCTTTTTCTTGTAAAGGTATAGTGAAGAAAAAATGTTTTAAATCAATAACTATAAGAGGCCATCCTTAGGTAATAGAGAAAGCAAAGGAATGCCAGACTGTGGAGAGTCAATTGGCTGAATCACCTTATTAACAGCTCTTAGATCTGTTACCATTCTCCATTTTCCAGATTTCTTTTTAACAACAAATATAGGAGAATTCCAAGGGCTGGTTGATTCTTCAATATGTTGAGCATCTAGTTGCTCCTGTACCAGCTGTTTTAAAGCCTGTAGTTTCTCTGTTGTTAAAGACCATTATGCAACCAATACAGGTTCATCTGTCAACCATTTTAAAGGTAGGGCTGTTGGTGTCTTTGAAATATTAGCAGCTGTTGTGCCCTGTTCTTGTACAATCTGAATGATTGGTAACTGTTCTTTATAAAACCCAGTATTTTCCCCAGAAACATACATTAATTCATGGTTTGTCTCTCAGATTGGGGGGGTGTTAATCTGAGTGTTCCATTGCTGTAACAAATCATGTCCTAACAAATTCATTGCTATGTTAGCAACATATGGTTTTTATATTCCTCTCTGTCCTTCTGGGCCTATACATTCAATCCATCTCTCATTACATTTTACCTGAGATGACGTTCCAATCCCTAAAAACTAAACATTTACATCCTAAAGAGGCCAATTTGGATGCCAAGATTCTGATGAAATTATTGTTACATTTATACCTGTGTCTACCAGACCTTCAATGACAACATCATTTATTCATATTTTTAATTTTGGTCTTTGTTATTTATTGAAGTTTGCCAAAATACTCAGTTTATGGTTTCTCCTGAATTTTTTGTTCTCCCTTCTATAACTGTTCTATTATCCGGAGCAGTATGGTTTCTTACAATAGATATTGGGTTCTTTAATTGCCCTGGGAAGGAGTTTTCTCTACGGTGGCAGGAAACAACTGAACCAGATGAACCAGATTTGGCATAGAGGCTTGCAAGAGGCCCCCCTCAAGGAGTTTCCTGAAGGCAAAGATTACCATAAATATTCCTTGTTAACCTACATTCATTAGTCCACTACCTGCCTTTGCCACACCTTCCGCATAATCCAGAAGGGAGGGGCATTCTGACTGGATTATTCTTAGAAAAAACATTGTTTCTAGGAATGCCCTGTCTGCAATCCCTTTTAAAGAAGGGGAAGAAAGGAAAAAAAATTTTATTTCTTTAATTATGTTCTTGAATGGAAAAAATAAAACAAAACAATGTATGGAAAAAAAATACTACAAAAAAAAATAAAGTGACCTTGTTTGCTACAATAATAACATTTGACATTTTGATTTTTCCTCAAACCTCTAGAAATCACCTCTCCTATCCATGTTCATGAGATTCTATATTGTGTCTCAGATCCATTCCTCCAAAGGTGCTGACCTTGCCTTTAACAGCCTAATTACCCTTTTTGCATAGAGAATTGCCATTTTCAAAAGCCAGAGATTCAATTATAATTTGTCTAGTTTCTGAATTTGGTATCATTCTATTTACTGCTCAAGTCAATCTTTGTAAGAAATCCATAAAGTCTTTCTTTGGCACCTGCATAATGTTAGTAAATGACTCAATTTTCTTTTCTAATTCTCCAATTCTGTTCCGAGCATTCAAAGCTGTTGTGCAGCATAGATGCAGGGTGTGGTCATCATATATAGCCTGCCTTTCTATAGTAGTGCATTCTCCTTCTTCAAGAATTTGATCTGGGGAGATTCTCCTACCTCTAGCTTTAGTTCACTGTTCAATAATCTTAGCCTCTTCTCTGAACCAGATATTCCATTGTAGTTATATACCGGTCTCTAAAACTCCATTATCCAAATCTTTCCAGTGGTTAGGGATAATTCTATCACAAACTGACCATGAATTTAACATTTTCTTCACAGAAGATAAATGCATGCCATATGAGACTATTGCTTTCTTGAATCTCTTTAAATCTAACAATGGCACAGGAGTCCAGTCAGCTGTAACAGAGCCTCTGGCATTTGGTAAGTCCTATAAGGTTACTGGACATATTAAGGTTGGTTGTCTGAAAACTTTAGGCTGTTCCTCTCTATTCTTATAATTCAGTGCTGAAATTGGCTCTCCATTAAATTCTTATGTCTGGGTTTGAATGTGTGATCTGCTTTATTAAATTTTTTTCTAAGGCCTGTATCTTAGCACTCAGATTAGTCAACATTTTTAGTGATAAGACAAAAATCAAAATGCTGACAATGTTTGCAATTGACATTACATAAATCCCATCTAAATTAGATATCCTCTCATTTAATTGTTCCATTTTCAAACTGTCTAGCATATCATCATTCAGAGACCCAAATCCCTTCATTATCATGGTTTTCCCCATTTTTTTAATGTGGGGAAAAACTTTCTCTTTTAAGCAAATGACTTTTTGTGAATTCATACCCCAAACATTGGTGCCAAATGTAGCACAAATAATAAAAACAAATAATAGGAACAGAAATTGAGTTCAATCTGAAAACCAGAAAAGCAAAGCAGCCAAGCCACTCGAGAAGTCTCCCCTCTACCAAGGCTGGGCGACTGCAGACTAAGCAGACTAAGCCTCTCTTTCCTCCCATTTTATATTCCCTCTAATGCTGGGAGTAAAGGCATATGTCTCCCTAGGGCTAGAACTAAAGGTGTAGCCCACTACTACCTGAATTTGTTTCTGTAAATTCTGATCTTGTGTAGCTCAGGGTGGCTTTGAACTCACAGAGAACCATCTGCCTCTGTCTCCCAAATCCTGGGCTTAAAGGTGTGTGTCACCATTACCTGACCTCTAGTGGCTTTAGCTTTGCCTCTGGTTTTCATACAAGATTTATTTATTAAAATACAAATAATATACCACTATAAGGGGTAATCAATATGCAGTTTGTCTGAATTTTCCTTGTATGCCTGAACTCCAATTCAGCTTAATATAGCTAATAAGATGCAAATCCTGGCTGATGAGCAAATGGAGAAATTTGGAGGGCAAACTGGTTCAAACAATTCTTTCAGTCTCTTTATTCATGCACCAAACACTTACTGTATGTAGGCTGTTTTCAGTGAGGAATATGATCTGGCAGGGGACTTTTTCAGTCAAGGTAACATTATGATACTGGGAGCAGGAGGGCCACCTACCTAAATACAGATGGTATGCCACAGTATCCCAGGCCTATTTTTATGCTATTCAGGTCCATTTGGTCCATAAAATGGAAGAATGCTGCTTGTCCAGACTCCAAAAGGCTCAAGTTTCTGCAGTCATCTGTTATTTTGACCAGCCCTTCTAGAGAGAGCACTTCTTTCTGGCCCTTTGGAGGGCAGAGAAAGCTAACCCATAGGTCACAACGTAACATGTTAAATAACTGCTCATCCTTTTTCCTGACTATACGCCCTCTAAAATTGTCCCTAAATTCTGAGTGTCCACTGTCCTAACTGCTGCAATGAACAAGGTTAAAGAGTGTGGTAAAGACCTGGATCTATGGTATAGCTCAAAGCTTTACTTCACTACTTGGTTTTAGTTTTGTTTATTTTTTGAAACAGGGTTTCTCTGTGTAGCCCTGGCTGTCCTGAAACTCATTCTGTATACCAGGCTGGCCTCAGACACATAGAGATCTGCCTGCCTCTGCTTCCTGAGTGCTGGGATTAAAGGTGTACACACCACTGAGCTTACTTGGCTACTTGTTATTCATGTGTTTTTTTGGGTCAAGTGACCCTTCTGAATCTCAGCTGTAAGATGATAACACAACCTCTTAAGGTTGTGAGGATTCAAAGAGAAAACTACAGATGAGGACCTGTGCCAGTAAACAGAAACTGTTATTGACAGGGACTTGCAGAGAGAAGGACCTCATGCTTCCTGGTACTAATGAGGCAAGAGTCTAGGAAATTGCATTTTAAAATGTAATACATTACTTTCCCACTGTTTCAAACACATTGCATAATCACCATTTTCAGCTGGCTGCCTTCCATCCATCCTTTGAAATGTCTCAACTCACAAATTGTTTCCTAGAAACCATCAGATTCTATTGATCTTCACTGATCTTGCCATGCTACTCACCACTATTATTCTTGTACCTCTTTACTCGAACATACCCGCCCCACCTCCAAAATTACATGCCTTTTTTTTGTTGCTTTATCAGCACAGTAGGAACATAATACTTATGTGAGAATGCATTTTTCAACATTAAAAAAATATAAGTAAAAAAAATGAGTTAAAAGAAACAATGGCAAAGAGATAATATATGGTTATCATGTTCCCTTTTGTGCTGTGACAGTATCTGAAACTGGGTAATTTATAACCAATATAAATTAATTGGCTCATGAAAGAGTCTGCGAGACATTCTGCAGGATACAGAAGTGACTAAACTGTCTTTGAAATTTCCTGCTTCATGGAAAAGTCTGCTGGATACTATGGGCCTGTAGGCTGAAGATGGATGCCCCAACGGTACAGAAAAACTTTGGGTGACCAGGAAGCAAGATGTCTCTGTCACTTCTAGAGTTTTGGAAGTTGCTTACTTCTCATTTACTTAGGTAATATTATATCCTTCTGGAGTCTTTGATGGAGTTGAAGGATAGACAGATAGTTTTCCATTGTTATGATAAAAGATAAAATAGATCTAAATATTGTTAACTAATTCTTGCTTGATAACTGTTTTGTTATATGTAATTTTACTATGTTAAAGTGAAAGCCTCTCTTTTTTGTTTAAACAGAAAAGGGGAAATGGTGTAGGAGGTCCTTCTGTATTTGTGTTGCTTTCACTGGTTGAATAAAGAAACTGCCTTGGCCTTTTGATAGGGCAGAACTTAGATAGGCAGGAAAAAAGAGAACTGAATGCTGGGAGAAAGAAGGCAGGCAGAGAGCCGCCATGGAGTCGCCAGAGTCAGACATGCTAAATCTTTCCCAGTAAGCCATGACCTCATGGTAAACACAGATTAATAGAAATGGGTTAGATCAAGATGTGACAGTTTGTCAAGAAGAGGCTAGATATAATGGGCCAGGCAGTAATTTAATTAATACAATTTCTGTGTGGTTATTTTGGGAGTTAAGCTAGCCGGGCACTGGGAACACAGCCCGCTCCTCATACTACATCTTTGTTCATCTTGCGCTCCTACAAAAGAGTAGACTGGGTAATTTCTGACAGGTAGAAATCTCTGACTATTCTGGAGGCTGGAAATCTAAAATTGAGGACAATGCCTGGTGAATACCTTCTCACTATATCTATCATCTCATAGCAAAAAGCAGAATGTAAGAAACAAGAGGGTGAGAGGGGAAAAGGGAAGGAAGGAGGGAGGCAGCACACACGGGGACAAAAAAATAAACTCATTCTTGCCATAAAGGTCTTAATTCATTCATTACACCCATTACTTAGTCTCCTCTCTGGGCTCTCTCTCTCTCAACACTGGTGACTGGAGGCTGTTCTCTCTCTGATTTTTTAGTACAATTTTTTTTCTCATTTTACATAGCTATCCCCATTCCTAGTCCCTCCGCTTCTCCAGCCCCCCTTTTCCCCACCACCCTACCATCTACTCCTCAGAAAAAGTAAGGCTTCCCACAAGGAGTCAACAAAGTCTGACACTTCACTTTGAGGCAAGACCGAGGTCCTCCCCCCCATATCTAGGTTGAGCAAAGACTCCCTCCAAAGAGAAAGCTCCAAGACACCAGTTCAAGCACTAGGGATAAATCCTGGTCCCACTACCAGTTGCACCACAGACTGCCCAAGCCTCACAACTATCCCCTACATTCACTGGGCCTAGTTAGGGCCCATGCAGGCTCCCCTGCTATCAGTCCAGAGACAGTGAACTCTGACTAGCTCAGGTCAGCTGTTTCTGTGGGTATCACCATCATATTACTGCTCATATTATCTTGCTCATATTATCACTCCTCCCTCTCTTGGGTTGGTCTCCAGAAGCTTGGCCCAATATTTCACTGTAGATCTCTGTATCTGCTTCCATCAGTTGCTGGATGAAAGTTCTATGATGACAATTAAGGTAGTCATCAATCTGATTACAGGGGAAAGACAGTTTAGGCATCCACTCCACTGTTGCTTAGAGCCTTAGCTGGGGTCATCCTTATGGATTCCTGGGAATTTCCCTAGTGCCATGTTTCTCGTTAGTCCTCTGATGACTCCCTCAATCAAGATATCTCTTTCCTTGCTTTCCCTCACTGTCCTTCCTCTTCTTCAGCATCCCATTCCCATATGTTCTCCTCCTCCTTCCCCTTCTCCCCTCCCCTTTCACTCTCCCTTCTTTCCCTGCAACATACTCCGTGGCATGTACCTAAAGGATGCACACTCATACCACAAGGATATTTGCTCAACTGTGTTCATAGCAGCATTATTCGTTAACAGCCAGAACATGGAAACAACCTAGGTGCCCCGCAACTAAAAAATGGATAAAGAAAATGTGGGACATTTACACAATGGAGTACTACTCATCGGTAAAAACAAGGACATCTTGAAATTTGCATGCAAATGGATGGAACTAGAAAAAAAAACATCATGAGTGAGGTATCCCAGACCCAGATAGAAAAACATGATATATATTCACTCATAAGTGGATAGTAGATGTAAATTAAAGGATAACCAGCCTATAGTCCACGATCCCAGAGAAGCTAGGTAACAAAGAGAACCCTAAGAGATTCATACATAGAAGAGGAAACAGACAAGATCTCCTGGAAAGATTGGAGGCTGTTTTTAACACAAACTTTTTGAAGAACATACTCAAACCATAGTACACAGAAAGGAAAAACAAGTAAAGTGTCATTTTGAGTTATGGTCCATGTAATAAAGGACACCAGGAATGAGAAATTGATAGTTTTTTGTCAATGCTTGATGTGGGATTCTCCTCTGTATGCTGTGAATATGTTTTATTACCACTGGTTAATAAAGAAGCTGTTTTGGCCTATGGCAGAGCAGAATAGATCAAGGCAGGAAATCTAAGCAAAGATAGAAAAGAAGGTGGAGTCAGGCAGATACCATGTAGCCACCCAAGAAGCAAGAAATAACAAACCACAAGCCTCGTGGTAAAATATAAAATAGTAGAAGTGGGTTAATTTAAGATACAAGAGCTAGTTAGAAATACACTTGAGCCATTGGTCAGAGTTTTAATTAATATAGTTCAGGTCTAGGCACCTGGGAAACTAAAGCACAGTCTCCATTTACAAAATGGCGCCCAATGTGGGGTTGTTTTACTCTCTGATCTTCAGGCAAGTTTCATTTATTAAAATACAAATGAAATGCCACTACAAATGCTTACACAAAGACAAGAGATCAAGAGAAAGCTAAGACACTGTTCTGGGTTATTGGAATGTTCCTTAAGGTTGTGGCTGATACTTAAAACTAGTTATCTTACACCTTAGCTCCTGAAGCTAAATATCAATGTGGTTTATTTCACACTCACACTCACTAGATACTGTGCTCTTCTCTACTGCGAGCATTTCTGGTCTACTCAGAGACATACTGCTTTCTATAGATTAGATAAGCTAACATACCCTAACAGTTGCCATATGGAAATTACTATACTAGGTACAGCAACTTACTTTGCTAAAGAGCTGCCATGCAAAGATGAGTAAATAGTTTAGAAATAGCTGAATTTTCCGTGATTATTTCATAAGTCTCCATTCGCATGAACTTGGCCCAGCTTCTAAGTCCTTTTGTTACATTATATGACAGTATTTTCCTGCACTTCACATTCACCTTTTGTTTTTTTACACAATAAAACTGATCAAGTCTCAAGGATCAAGCACCATCTCAGGGGTTAGCAATAGATACAACCCCCAGGCAACAACAGAGTCATAGTCACTGCCCTCAGAGAGCCTGGGTTTTTATGTCATAATAGACTCTAAGCAGGTCATGAGTCAGGATGCATGCTTATGCAGGTTAAATGAAAAATGCTAACTCTGAGCACACAGTTCAGGGTGAACTCTCTGAAACGATGAAGAATCATTAGGAGTGAGCAAAGGAGAGCTGGTACCACCAGAGAGGAAAAGAAAATCAGGACAGAACAAACGGAAATAGAGCAAAAGCATATTCATGGACCTTAGTGGTGAGTGGTGTTTCCGGAAAGGCCAACAGGGCCATATTATAAAGCTCCTCACCTGCATACACTGGCAATGGGTTTAATCATTTAAAAGCAAGTAGAAGTCGCAGCTGTTAATTCACACTTTCTTCCTGGAGTGGGAAGAACTAATCAAAGCTTATAGAATAAGAAGTTCAAATTGGTAGCTGCAGCTTCTTGGTCTGTGGCAGCTAATGCAGGAGACTATGGGGGTGAGTTCCAGAGCAGTGCAAAGAGACTCCTTCCCAGGATCTCCCACCTAGTCTCTGCTAGTCCAAAAGCACTGTTACAACTGTCTGTACCAGCAATGCTCCCTGGGAGAGAACCTAGGTCCAGCCCGGACTCGGGTAACCTCTGAACTAATGAAGTTAGTTGTGCCACAACACTACTACTTACAGCGTACACAAGCTGCCCCCTCCCTTTAATGTAAAACTGTTTTCCTTCTAGTACAGGCTCTAAGGGGGCACAATGTCTGTGTTCCTTCTTCAATGCCCTGCTCCTGACTTATCCCACAAACAATAGCAACGTTTATCAAATTCTAAGAGCCAAGAAAAAGTGGAAATGTTATTAAAAAATTTAACCTGGTAGGCATTATTTTGGAAAAAGTACAAACCTCTACAGTTAAGCTAAATCAGAAAAAAAAAAAACTTGCTCTATAGTTGAAATGGGCAAGACAGCCTTAGAAACATGTTTAAAAAAAACCAGAAAAGCATAAAGTCATATGGGGAAAACATAATACACACACACACAGTCACTGATAGGAAAATAATTTTATTTAGATTCTTATTTTTAAAAACGTAGCTTTCACATATAAATTTAGACTTAAAGATTACAGTGTATATTTACCAAAAGGAACATCCCTGAAGGATGGCCAGACTTAGTTCACTGAGTGGGCACAGGGAAGCTCACTCCATAGGGAGCTCAAGTGGAAGTACTTTCTTTAATCTTTCACAATGGCACTTCCCTGTTCCTCAACCCGGCCAACATGACCTGTGGCCACTAAGACACCTACAGCCATCACTTTGGGGCAACAGCATTTCACTAATGGGAATAGAAAACATCTCTAGAAATGAAAGCACAAAGCTCAATGATCCAGATATCCCACAACAATCATTATTTATCTGCAGCAACAATATGACAGGTGTATTTATATAGTTCAAAAATTTTTGTAATGAGGCTTCAAGAACACAAAATTCATTTAAGGGTAATTAAGATAATTAAATGAGAAAGATTATTTTTTCCATATTACAAATGCCTCTACACTATAAGGCCTAGGGGAAAGACCCATTCAAACTTGGGCTTTCCTTTTCCAATAAAATGTTTTGGCACAACCTTTCAGCTGTTGTGAGGTCAACAGCTGAGAGGTTTTAGGAAATGGGCCCATTATGCTTCTGCCTGGCTTCAACACAGTATACACAAGAGCTGTCAACAGGCTTGGCAGACTCAGGTCTACCTGTGCAGCATAAAGTTCCAGGAAAGTTAACGTGATGGGGGGAAAAAGAGGTCTGGATGAAGTAGATCTCCTATAGCCACAGGTTAACTTTGTCATTTTCTCATGGAAAATAAATTCAATGGCTACCCACAAGTCAATGGAATTCTGATCTCCTAGAGTGAAAGCTGGAAAAGCAATTTTGATATCAACATCCCAGGGTCAAAGGGGAAGGAGACAAAGATGACCAAGGATGCTTTGTAGGTTAGTTTTGGTTTCACACTTCGTGAACGACTTTAAGGAGAATCAGTGTGTCAGCAACCACGGCATCTGTAAAACCTTGGCCTTTAGAAAGGAGTGCTGGGGCAAATGAATGTACCCCAAATCCAGTTTTAAAATACAAACTTCCTGCAATTATGACATAATACTGTGCAGCAAATTAGGAATTGCACACTGCTCCTATGTCTGGTTAAAGCCTTGTCCCAGCTTTGGAGAGTCATGAGGTGACCTCTAAGCAGGTGTCTGTGGCTAAAACCAGGCACTTTCATCCACTTGGGCCAGAGCAGTGATGTGGACATCATCACCCAATGGAGGAAACACAGGGCCCCACAACTTTGGTGCAGTGCAGGTTTTATGTCCCTTAAATTTCAGCTGTTTTCTCTATTTCTGAGTTTACTACTGAAATAAGCTAGTGATCAGGAATCTCTGTGAGAATCCTCTGGTTGTGTGGCAAAGTGCATGTCTCTGCAGGCCACCAACCTGACTGTAGGAAAACAGAACGGTACACTTTGTATCAAGTAAATGGTTGCTCAACTGGAAGATCATTTCCTAGGAATCCAGAGGCCTGGCTGTTAATCACATGGAGGAATGCTGGGACTGGACTTTAAAGAGAGCCTGGGCCCCAAATGCCATCAGTCTTCTTTAACTTACCATTTTCTGGTGGTCTTTTCTCTGGCCTCCTAGCTCTTGAATGTCTAAGCACACGTCCCCAGGGACCAATGTAAACATTATTCAATAGACCTCAGCTTTGAAAAAAAACACAGCTTGTTATATAGTGTTTGACATTCCAGTGCAGGCAGTATCTAAGCGTCACTTTCCCTTATTCATGAGTACCGGTTTACAAAGGAACACATACAGGATACTTGATAAAACTGTGGCTGAAAAGACCATTTGAGTGCCAGACAGCTGGTCCTATCCTGCAGCTAGCTGGCAAACCAGGACTATGACAAGAGTCACAACAGAGCACAAATTCTCTGTGAATCCGAAGAGTCCATATAACCACTGTTCCCACTTAGCCCCTTGGGTCACACTTTGATATGGGAGAGCATTTCTACCTCTTGCATCAACCTGTGTTCTCGTTTTGGATGGAGCTCTCTCCAGAGGGTTCAAGAGTTTCCTCAGGGGGAAGGGAGCCTTCTCTTCCAGTCCTAACATGAGAATATTTGAAAGCACAAGAGGAGTCCACAAACATGTTAGGGATGTTGCTGCCAAAGTAGATCTTACTGTTAGAAGCAATGGCCTGATATTTCTTGAGTTCCAGATATTCCGGGGTCAATTTGTGCTGTGTGGGGCAAACAAGATCAAAGGAGTTAGAATAGTTTGGTGCGATAGCCATCTCTTTTTCCCTAACACCATTTCTCCAGCTGCTCTGCTGAGTAACATGATTCAACTTGGAATGTTTGCCAGTGATTCTGTTTCACTGTGCAGTGTTTGCCAGTGATTCTGTTTCACTGTGCAGTGTGCTATCCTCCTAACAGCTAAGTCCTTAACTAAAATTCCTTTAACAAGCTCCCATCTTAAGGCAGGTTAAGCTGTATGTTTTTAAAAATAGACTGGGGATTAAATAATATGTATTTCTTTTGTGGTTTATTAAATGCTTTACATGCATTTTCTATTTCATGTAGCTTTCCTCAGAAACTGACACAGTATTTCTACTGATTCTCTTGAGAGAGGTACACAAGTCACCAGATCAGTATTAGGGCTTCCAAACAAAAGCCTAGGTTCACAACTGTATAACTAGATGTTTTAGTGACTCAATTTTTTTGACCAAATTTGAGAATTGGAATATGTCAAGCAATCACCTAATCTAGCATCTTGCCTTTATCCAGAAGTTGGCTGTTTAAATCATTTATGATAAGGCAGGTATTTGTCAACCACCAGAACTGCTTCTACCAACATTTAATTTTTGAAACAGGACCTCACATATCTTAGGTTGACCTCAAACTTGCTTATAGCTAAGGATGACCTTGAACTTTAAGTATTCCTGATTTTATCACCAGATTACTGGGAGTCCAGACCACATAAACTAGGTTTATGTGATGTTGGGAGACCAAATCTAGAACCCAGCACACTAGCCAAGCACTCTGCCAACTGAGTTACATTAAAACTCGTTGTTCCCAGAATATATGCTCTCTATGTCTCCAGGACCATCCTAGTAACCCCCTCTTTGTCTTGAGTCTTTCTTGGCCTCTGTAGTGACAGAGCACTTACTTTCTGCACTTTAACATCTTTCAGTCCCTGCAACTCCACCTTCCAGCTGATTCACATCTTTTGCCAAAACACTGCATGTAAATCTAGTCATACTGTACAACTACATTACTTCTTAAAGCCCTTTACAAGTGATCTGAGTGGCATTTCTCAAAACGGCATAAAATTATGAACCTTTTCAGGATAAGTTTGATCTTAATAGTAAAGTCTTTTATTTTAAAAAGGGCACTTTATTTTTGTTTATATGTATGTGTGTGCACATGTATAGACAGCTATAAAGGACAGAAGATAAAAGAGTCTGACTTTCCAGAGCTGAAATTGTGAGTCACCCAATGTGGGTGCTGGAAACTGAACTCTGGACCCCTTGGAAGAGCAACAAGCACTCTTGGACACTGAACCATCTCTTCAACACCAATAAGAAGGTCCTGATGCTTCTCTCTGGCCAAATTCTTCTACTGTCAATTTGGACTCTTAAGAGGTATGAATTTCTCACCTAGCTTTTATCTTGACAAAATTCTATTCTGTTTCTTCTGATATCTGTTTCTAAATTAATACTGGTTTCCACAGTTCTGACAATTTACATTCTACCAACCTATCATTTCTTCTAACTTATGTCTTTCCTTTCTAAATTGATTTTTATCCTTCAAATTGCAGGATCTATTTAGCAATCTCAATATCACATATATGAGGAAATGTGTGTGTGAGAAGGAGGCATTAAAACAGCAAGACTATAGGTGTGACGTAGGAAGGCCAGGGATTCAGATGTACCATAATACACCAGACCATCTTCAACATGAAAAGTATCTTGTACTTCACTGGGAAGATGGTGCTAGCAGCAGGACAGAAAAGTGAGCAAAGATGAATATAAGAGGCTCTTGGAGAAGAGACTCACAGGAAAAAGAAAAAAGGATGGAAACCCAGTGCTGCCACTCAAGTGGGAGCTTCTGCGGCACAGGGACTACAAGGTAAATTTGAAGTCCGAGCTTGGGAAGGCAACTGTCATTACCAAGATGACCCCACATTCTGAAATGGGAGGCTACTAACTGCAATGCCTACGGCTGTGTGGAAGTACTCCATCAATTTCCTGGATCACATTAATGGAAAGAAACATCAGCAAAGCTTGGGTATGACTGTGTGTGGAACACTCCACTCTGGATCAGGTGAAGAACGTTCTCTGGTCAACAACAAGATAGAAGAGAAGTAGAAAGACTATGATTTTGAGGAAAGGATGGAGGAAATCAGAGAAAAGGAGGAAAGTCCAAAGCACACAAGAAAGAGCAAAAAAAGGAGAAAAGGAGGGCCAAGGAGGACTTGACATTTGAAGAGGATGATGAGATCGCAGCTGTGATGGGCTTCTCTGGCTTTGGTCCCACCAAGAAGAGTTACTGAGGCATTTTCTTTGGCCTATACTGGAACTAACTGAGTATGTGCTGAGGTGAGGGGGGGTGTCACTTCTTTTTTAGGTACCTGAGAAAGTCCTTAAGAGTGTTAATGGGCAGGGCTAGAGGGTGGGTGTTTGTGGTTTCCCTCTGTTGGGAGAGGGCACAGGATGTCGAGGTGATGCTGTGGCATATTTTGTCAGCCTCAGTATGTTACTGGAGTCACAGAATCTCTGCCCATCTGTGTTCCAAAGACCTCCCTCTTTAAGGCTGCTTTCCCCAAATTCCCCTGCATCTTTCCCTCTTCATCTATCCAACTTCTTGGCTGAACATTCTCCTTTTTCCTGTGTTCTGCTTTTTTTTAATCTTTACTCTTGCTCAGCTTGCAACAGAAGGGTTATCTGGGTCTCCAGTAGACAAGTGCTGGAGTATGCTTGCCCAGCTCTTCCTCCCATGCTGCCCAGCAGTTCTCTAGTCACCTGTGCATGCATGTGACTTCTGCCTGGGTCAATGTGTGTGTGGGTATGTGTGCATGATTTGTCACAAAGAGGAGACCTGAGATAAAATCTCAAAGCATTGCCATCCTGGGGCCTAATGATCTTGGGTACCTCAGTGCATGTACCAGGAAATTAAATGAGATGAGTGTTTGGTGTGGCTTACATCTGTTGAATTTTAAACCTTGTTTCTTCTGTTTTACTTCACTGAAGATTTCTGTTTTTGTCTTCCTTGGAAATAGGTTGTTCTTGTTTGATGCAAAAAAAGAATGAAAACAACAAAACAACCCTAAAACCAACCAAACTAACTCACTTTGGGAGACCCTGGTTCTCATTGTTCAACATATATGATACATGGCACTGACTAGGCAGAAAAGAAAAAGTATCTCGCCCCCAAACTGCAAGTATGTCTCTGACGGGAAACCCTCTTCTAAGTTCAGTTTCTATCCTAAAATGCTACCTATCTGGAAAGCTAGTTTAAATGAGTTTCCCTCTTTCCCTGTCGTTCTCTCAAAAGATCTCCAACTTTTCAGAGCCCCTATTTACAGTGCAAACGAAGTTTTGTGGCATTTGACCTGTGCTTATGCATCTGCTTATCTTTATTCCAGCTCGTTACTTTTATAAATTTCCCACCCCCAACCAATGGGTATATGTGTCTTACTAAATAACTGGTTGATGATGGGTTGGCCACTACCTTTTTCTGACATTGACTACAATTACTTCTACTGCATTAGAGCCCATGAAAAGCAAATGCAAACCAGTCACTGGGGAAGTGGTATGAGAAGCAGTCACCTTGTTTGAGGTGGCATATTTGTGCGCGGCATAATACTCAGCATCTGCTTTCGCCTTCTCTCGGGCCAGGAATGCAGCATCTAGGAAACAAGAGTCATGACAAGCTTGAAACAAAGAAAATTGCCACTCTACTTCCTTATCTGGGTAAGAATACCTTTTATAATGCTTAATATTTTAATTGTTGGTCTTACTTTAAGTTATAATATTAACAATTTTCAAAATCTCAATCCTCAGGACAGCTCCTTTTCAAGGAGAATATGTTCATCACTGTTGAACAGCAACTTTTTGATTTCACTCATTTTCTGCTCTAAGTAGTTGCTTTTTCTTCTATCTCCCTCCAACTTCCCATCACCCAAAGCCTTAGCTTCCACCCAGTAATGGTTCAGGCAAAATAACCACGTCTAGACATAAAAGCTCCACTCTATTTATTGCATTATTCGCATCCTCACCAAATTTAATCTGAAATCAGTCAGCACAGAGAGATAAACAGTTGTACATAAATATCCTCAAGACTGTGATCTATCAAAGAGCATCAACATTAGCATATGCAAGGCTCTAGGTTCAATAACAAACACATCACTGTGATTACACAGTTTCAGATTTTCAATTACAACGGGACCATATCTTTTCCCCAGCTAATTTGTGGTTATTACTGTTGACATGTGACAAACTGGTGGTGGTTAAATTTATTATTTTGAACACTAAAAAATTATTTTAAATTGTGTGTGTGTGTGTTTGTGCCCATGAGAACAGTGCCTCTAGAGGCCAGAAGAAGGCATTTGATATCCCGGAGCTACAGTTACATACAATTGAGGACTACCTGACATGCGTGCATCTGCAAAATTAGTATGTGTCTTTAACCAATGAGCTATCTCCCCTGCCCTTACCTTGCACATTTTTAATTTTTTTTCATTTTATTTTATGTATATGGTATTTTACCTGCATGTATCTCTGTGTATACAAGAAGGTGTTGGATCGCCCTGGGACTGAAATTATAAACAGTTGTGAGCTATCACATTGGTCTGGGGATTGAACCTGATCCTCTGGAAGAAGAGTCAGAGCTCTTAACCACTGAGCCATCTCTCCAGATCCTCGTTTGATTCTTCAAAAAATTTTGAGGAATTCTTATACTTCATCAGAGACTAAAGTGAGAGTTTTAGTCTCCATTGTAAGAAAGGAAATGAAAGGTTGAGCTAATAGAGTCACAGCCTAAAGAAAAAGCTAGATTTTAAAGTGGTTTGCTTGTTTGTTGTCTAGAGTATCAAGCTAGCTACTGCTTCCAGACAAAAATACCCTACGGCTTTCCCCCCACAAGACAATAAAGAACTGGTCCTGAGGCAGAGAGGCAGTCCAGGACACTCAGAACTTCAGCCTTACCTTCAATCTCAGAAATGCGCTTTTCAGTTTCTTTCTCCATCACCTTCTGTTGAAACCGAATTTTTGCCACTTGTGCAATCTTCTCTGCCTCTATAACATAACAAAGAAACATACTCAGAATCAGCAGTACATGGTCTAACATGAATTACATGTGGCTTTATGGCTAACAGTCTCCGAGGTTTTATCTGTTCTAGAAATAACTCAAGAGAGAAGGAGAAATTCCTTTCTTTCTCTAATGTCCTATGTTGGTAGTGCAAGCTTTGTGGGAAGGTTACAAAAGGTTAGCAGTTTCAGTCTTCCATGAGACTATAAAGCAATGGTTCACAAACTAATGGTTAAAAAAAAAAAAACGGTAAAAAAATGGAGCAATACAAAAAAAATGGAGCAACATAGGACAACCATATAAAGTGGCATGAGAAAAACAGGATAATGGAAATTAAACCAAGAAGATATTTTGTAGGAAATAGTGGGATAAGCCAGAAAACATAAAAAAAGATAGATATAAATGAAAAAACTACAGAGAGAATACAGAGCCAAACAACAAGAGAAAACAATAAAGCCTGTGTTGTGAGTGACAGGCTAAACAGTCTAGTTTTAATATATTCAGGATCCGTTATTAAGTTGCTATCAAGAATATGACAAAAGGAAAAGAATATCAAAGAATAAATAGTCTTACTGATGTAAAGATAAAGCGGAAATTAGTCACTTAAGGAAAAAGTGTTCACAGTGAGCACAGCAGCTGCCATATCCAAGTACACACAGGAAAACTAAATACTTTTAATAAACCTTTGTCCAAACCAAAGCCCGCAGGACCAAATAAGAAAGACTAATTACACTTGAAATTCTATCACTGTAATTCTTTAAAAAACACTCTCAATTTTCCTTTCAGCCAAAGATGATGAGGACATGTAATTCTCTACGGTCACAGCTTTCTCATCTGAAGATTCAACCAAATGCTGATTGAATATACTCAGAAATTTTTAAAAATGTGTGTACCGAACATGAACATTTTTTCTTGTCACCATTCCCTGAATGATGGCAACTATTTACATAGTACTTTCATTTTAACAGGTATAAGTAACCTAGATATGACATAAAGAATATGACAGAATGTACCTAAGTTAGATGCAACACATTTCATTTTCTTAACACCTGTGGACCATAGTGTGGAACCCCAAAGGTTCCAAGAAATACTTTAACATATTTTATCTCTAGCTTCTGGCGAAGAACATGTAACAGAGAGAACAATTCTAAATAGTTTCATTTTTTTCAGGAGGCAGTATCCTTTAAAATTATCCCAGAACCCAGCAGAGAGAGAAATCAATCTGTATTACACTAACTTAAAAAAAAAAAAACCCTATGGGCTGGACATTTAACTATAAGCATAAGCACTACTCTCCATTTCATGGAAAGAAACCAATGAAAAGCATGACCAGACTTGGGGTTCCAGAAAAGTAGGAGTAGACAAATGAGAAAATTCCTTTAAGTAACACCTTAAACTGTTACACAAAACATAACAAACTTGTCTTTAAATGCACAGCAAGTTTATAAGACAGAATGAAAGCCTTCAAGTGGCACAGCTAAAGAAGAGATGAGGTTGTATGGCAGCAGTTCTGGGGCAGTTATTCACCACAAAGAGAGAAGCACTTGGACAATGCTCCACACAGGACTAGACAAGGCCTTGCACATCCCAACTCACTCGAATAAAGCCAAGACCTCTAGAGGCTTCAACTCGAGAGAAACGAGCACTAAAGAACTCTACCTGCTAGCCTCACGAGAGCTGGAGAACAATTGAACAGAGTTACTTTAAAAGCAGGAGGATTTTAAAAGCAGAAGAATGACTATCCAAAAAGAATAACTGGTTTGGTGGCAAGTTTGTAATCACATTCAAGAGGTCAAACAAAAATGTATCAGTATTGCCAATGTGATAAGAAAAAATAAATTTAGCTTGTTACAGAACTGTAGGCTCAAGTACCATCGAGGATGAAATGAGAGCACTTTTGACCAAGGAAGACAAACAAGCTTAGCCTTCACCAGAGAACAAGAAAACAACCAACAGCAGGAAAAAAGTGAACCATCTGAAGCAGAGGAAAAGGTTATTTAACACTTTCCAATTGAATGAAATATTGATTATAAGAGTCATTAGTACTGAGGAGAGTAAGCAACGAGAAGATAAAACAACAAGAAAATAGATGACAGAGCAACAACAGCAGGTGAGACTGGAGACCAGGGATGAGAATTAAAGCATTTCCAAGTATTTTTCCAGAAGAGGATGGAGAATATTATTAACTTTAGACTTTACTGATTCAGATAAACTTAACATTTCACAAGTGATGACTAGTTGTACATTCCAGAAACAGAATGTAAACCTTCCAGTCAAGTAAAAGAAAAAAATGAATAAAGACAACTCACAATGGAAAAAGAAGTAGAGGGAAAAACTGCATGGTAAATTGCATATAATTGAGTGATAACATACAAATCTAAATACAGTAGCAACTACAGAAAATACAAAAGGTCTAAAACTCACCAGTTAAAAGACAGATTCTCACATTGGATAAGATAACAAAATCCAGCTATATGCTGCTTATAAGAGACATACCTAAAACATAATGACATAGAAAAGTTGAAAGTAAAAGAACGGGAAGATACACCAAGAAATAGCCAAGAGAAATCCAACATAGCTATGTTATCATCAGACAGTGTAAATCTTACGCCACACAATATGCTTAGGGATAAAGAATGCTATTATAAACCAGGAGGAAATCTCCAGGGAAATTAACGATCCTGAATTTAAATGCCCTTCATGAAAGAGACTCAAAATAAAGAAAAAATTGTAAGCCATTTTAAAGAAATTTTAACACAATGTTCTCAGTAAACTGATAGTACCAGAAGACAAAAATGAGAAGGACATAGAAGATGCAATCAATCGCCATAGAAACCTGCATCCAACAAATGGGACTATATAGTCAGCCCTTTCTAAGACAACTAGGACATTTACAGAAAAAGGCTGCAGAGCAAATTTCAACACACAACTCAATCATCCATACAATAGATGTTATCCTTTGTGACACTGAAAATCAATAAAATGGTCAACTCTCAAAACTCACTGAACCAAAAACTGAAAAAGTAATACATATAACTCATGGATTAATGATGAAATTATAATGGAACTATCTTAAAGAAAACTGAATACATATAAGCAAAAGAACCACCAAACAAATCCCCCAAGACCAAAGCAGTACTCGGAAGGAAATTATTCTCCTACATGCTTCCCCTAAAAACAAACAAAAAGAAGAAAGAACTGAAAGTCAATGAATTAAGCATCTAATGTTAGATTTTTTTTAAAAGAACCAAAGAGTAAATTCAAAGTATGCAGAAAAAGGAACTAACAAAAATTCACAGAGATAACTAGAAAGAAAGCATAAATCAAGTCAAAACTAAAACGCAGTTCTATGAAAAATAAATAAGATCAGAACTGATCCAACAAAAAGGAATGTACAACCAAACAACATAAAGGAAGGTAGACTATAGCGGATATGTTCAAAGCTACAGTGAATTCTATAAATTCATTTCCCCATTTGAAGTATTATATGAAATAGACAATTTTCAACAAAAATAAAATTTCTAAACCTTAAAAAGAAATTAATAATGGAATAAATATGTAATAGAGAAATGAAACTAGGTTGGATGTTACCAAAGTACAAACAAGTAGCACAAACCATATTAAAGCAAAATGCTTTATAGGTTCCATGAAACCCATGAAAAGAAACAATATATATCATATACAAAATGTTCCAGGAAATAAACTCTCTTCAGGTCATCCTGAAGTTGGAAGAAACAAAACACACACTCCTAACCTCAAACAAAATACAAATAAAAGCAAACACGATAGAGTTTATAAGAAAAGAAAACTGTTAAGTAGATCTCACTTGTAAAAATTTGTAAAAAATTATCAGCAAACCTTGTAAGAGATTATGGTAAACCTTCCATATCATGACTGAGTGAGTTATTTAATAGAGCAACAAGAAAACCCAGTAATACAACATCTAACAATACAACCCACCATATTAGTAACTTGAAAATATTATGTTCAATTCAATACACACACACAAATAACTTCGTTTTAACAGTGATCTCTCTTTTTGGTTTGCAGAGAGTTTCTCTCTGTAGCTTTGGAGCCTACTCTGGAACTCACTTTGTAGACCAGATTGGCCTTGAACTCACATAGATCCACCTGCCTTTGCCTCCCAAGTGCTGGGATGGAATGCGTGAACCACCACCACCTGGCTTTAACAATAATTCTTAATAAGGGCTCTTGGCAAGCAAAGAACAAACAGAAGGAAACTTCATTAAATAGTAAATGTTAAGACAGCAACTGTTGCTGGAACTATTTAGAGATAAAACAAAAGTGCCTGCTCCTGTGTATGCTGTATAAAAGGCCATAGCTTAGAGCAGTGAGACAAGAAGAAATGAAGGGTGTGATGCTTATATACAGAAGAAAACAGAATTGATATCTAAAGACAACATGATTAATCACAGGGAAACCAAAGACACTGTTAAGAATACTAGCATTTTCAACAAGGCTGCTAACTAAAAACTAATAGCATTATCTACAAAAAAAAAAATTGACGAGCTAGAAAAAGTGCCTTGTAAAAGAGTCAGTCTACTTATTACAGAAAACAAAACAAAACAAAACAAAAGTTAAAAGCTACCCAGGAATGAATTGCTTTCTTTCCCCCCCCCCCCCTTTGAGTTAGGGTTTCTCTGTGTAGCCCTCTCTGTCCTGAAACTCACTTTGTAGACCAGACTGGCCACAAACTCAAAGAGATCTGCCTGCCTCTGCCTCCCAAGTGCTGGGACTAAAGGAGCATGCCTCCATACCCAGCACCAAGGGAACGAATTTCTAATAAATTTCAGGGACTTTAAGAATATTATAACCGGGCTGGAGAGATGGCTCAGAGGTTAAGAGCACTGGTTGCTCTTCCAGAGGTCCTGAGTTCAGTTCCCAGCAACCACATGGTGGCTCACAACCATCTGTAATGAGATCTGGTGCCCTCTTCTGGCCTGCAGCATACATGCAGGCAGAATACTGTATACATAATAAATACAATCTTTAAAAAAAAAAAAAAGAATATTATACCCCTCCCTGCTTTTCCAGCTTTCATGCGTCTGTGGGCACATGTGTGCATGAATGTGGTTGCATAGGCACGTGGAGGCTGAGGCTGAATCAGTGGTCATCTTTGGTGACTCTTCTAATTGTTAAGGTAGGGTCTCTAAATGAACCTAGAACTTGTCTATAAAGCTAGTCTTGCTAGCCAGCCTGCTCCTGAGATTGCCCTACCTTGTGAGACTGGGATTAAAAGTGGTCCACGGAGCCCACTCTAGATTTTCATGTGTTTCTGGTATTCAAAATTGTAGTCTTCAAGCTTATATTTTATACCCTGAGTCATTTCCCTAATCCTAAATTATGATACTTTTAAAAAGACACTTCTCATAAATAGAAATATGGGATTTGTAAGACTCAGTATCAAATATTTCCATTCTCTCCAGATCAGTGTATATTCAATGCAATTCCAACAAAAATCCCAACAGAGTATTTTACGGAATTGAGCTGGCCCTTACAGTTTCATGGCTGAATACAGGGGCTAGTTAGTCCAGGCTAACTTCAGGAATAGTTAAGAATAGGCAACAATTACAACCAACAGGAACAGCTAAGGGAAAAAAGTAACACGGATACTTCAGAATGAGGAGTTAAAACAGAGATCTTAGGATAAAAACAAATTACATGTAATATCTTACTGTGTAACATAAATGACATTCAAAAAGAGGAAATAATGAACTAATCAATAATCTGAGATGACTTAATTGCCATTTGGAAAAGTAAAGCTGAATCCTTGTAATAGTAAACATTAATATAAATCCCTTATGGATAAAAGGTCCATACACAAAAAAAACAGAAATTTAAATATTTTGAATAAAATTGGTACCTGTGGCGGCAAAAGAACTTGTAAACAAGATTAAGGTAGAAATCACTGGATTTTTGATGAACTAGACTATGTGAAAATCAAATTTATATAACTCAAAGATATTTTGGTTCAAAGATAAGCCACAAATCAAGAAAAGATAATTTGCAATGCATAAATATGGGGAAGGATCATGACTCAAACATAGAAAGAACACCATAAACCAGCTCAAAAAAAGCTGTCAAATAACTGGCTTAAGATACTAAAAGGTGGGGCTGGAGAGATGGCTCAGAGGTTAAGAGCATTGCCTGCTCTTCCAAAGGTCCTGAGTTCAATTCCCAGCAACCACATGGTGGCTCACAACCATCTGTAATGAAGTCTGGTACCTCTTCTGACTTTCAGGCATACATGCAGACAGAATATTGTATACATAATAAATAAATATTTTTTTAAAAGATACTAAAAGGTTAATACACCTTAAACGGAAAGAAACCCAATAAGCAATTTTACCAATAATCAGGGATATTAAAATTGAAAATATGTGCTATCCTGTCCATCACTGAACTGACAAAATAAATGTTTGAAGTATGGTAACTCCAAGAGGTGATGAGGACATAGAGAAAGGAGAATTCAATACAGCAGTACAGAAACCAGAACACAATGCTGAAGACAGACAAGATGGAGGAACCAGGGAGAGAATAGTTTGGCAGCAAGAGCAACCTGAACATATGCACACACTGTGACTCAGCAATTCTGCTCTGAGGAATGTTCTCTACAACAACCTACCCCAAAGTACCTTTCTCCTTTGACTTTCAATCTAGTAGAAACCAACAGATTACAAATTACAACAAAAATTGAATTACTAGAAAAGTAAAATTTAAAACATAACATAAAATTATAAGCTCTAAAATTATTAGATTCGACATTAAAAAAAATTGTGTGAAGATGCTTTAAGATCTTCTTAAATTCTCTCAGTAGTTGGCCTGTTTCATGTGGAACTGTCCTATGCCCCCATGCTGAACCATGCTACTCTAGGAAAACTCCTGCATGTGTGCAGAGACAATGAAAAGGACAGTCATACAGCATGCTATAGTAATACAAACTAGAAAGTAGCTCGTCAGCAGTTCACCAGAATGAATTATGTTACAAACTGAAAATCAAGTGGGCTACGCTTCATTACCTACTGGCTTTGCTTACTTTTAAAGGTTTAAGGACATCTGGATATACAAAGAAGTTTCTGGAATTCTCCACTACACATAATGCTGTCTTGAATCCCCTCATTATCAAACAAGAAATTGATAAAAAAAAAAAAAAAGCAGGGCAAAGTCACAGTACCTATAGTCAGAGACATTCATCACAAATAAACCCAAGTACCTATAACTGCCCTTTTCCTCTCTGTCTCAGCTTCTTTCTCCACAACCTTCTGTTTCTGTGCAGCTATAAGAAGTTTTGTCTTCTCTGCTTCCCTGCAAAGTAAAACATACAAATCAGAAAAGGTTCTGCCTTTCCCTTCCCTCCCTCTTCCCTCTTTCTGGTTCTGGGGATAAAGCAGGTTTAAAAGTGTGGCTCAAACTTCTCGCATGTGACCCTTCTGAATAGGGACAGAGAGGGGAGAGAAGGAGGAAAAAGGAAAAGACAGGCAGGGCAGTGAGAGATGGAGGGAGGGAAGGAGAGAACCCATATAACTCATTTATTTGTAGAAACGTTCATATCTAAAGTTTAAGATACCCTGATCCTTGAATAAACATCATTTCTATTAGCAGCTCAGATTCATAACCTACCTCCCAGCTTGATACTTTATGCTTTAAAGTCTTAAAGTACAGCTCTAAATGAAACAGGAGAAATAAAACTGCACAACAGAAGACAGACTAGGAACAAAAAGGATTCAGGTTACACTACAGAAAAGTACTACTATTCCCTTGGACACTTGTTATATTTTCTGGTTGTGTGTGCTTGAGTGTATACATGCACTCACATGCATGTGTGTGCCCTGAGGACTGAATTCAGCCTTGTTTATGTCAGGCAAACAAGCATTCTGCCACTCTGCCACAAGCCACACCCCCGGCCCTCATCTATTATATTCCTGGTTTTTGTAATTATTTTTAATTTAGCATCATCTCTTATTTCTTCCCAACAGCCAAAATTTCTAAAGTTGTTTGTTTCTTTCTTTCATATATACTCTATGAGAATATTGCTGTTTCAAAGATTTTAAGTATTATCATAAAGAGATCCTCTAAAACACTTATAAACTAATCTTGTGTCAGGTAAGTAACTTCTTTCTAATCAGTTCCAGAGACATAAAAAAGAAATATACCAGCCAGGCGGTGGTGGTGCACACCTTTAATCCCAGCACTTGAGAGGCAGAGGCAGGTCGATCTCTGTGAGTTCAAGGCCAGCCTGGTCTATGGAGTGAGTTCCAGGTCAGGCTCTAAAGCTACACAGAGAACCCGTCTCAAGAAACCAAAAAATAAAAAAAGAAAAAGGAAAAAAAAAAAGGGAAGCTACCCAGACGTCAACTCAGACTCAGGTAAGACCTCCCTACAGGTAATGTGTAAAGACCCAGATTTGATTATCACATTTTGTGACAAAACAAAAAAACCTAAGTTTTATACCAAATAGGTATCTACTCATTTTTTAAAAAATACCTTTAAAAAAATATGTATGGGTGTTTTGTCTGCTTTCTTGTCTGTATATCGAGTGTTTGCAGTGCCCAAAGGGGCCAGAAGAGAGCACTAGATCCCCTAGGATTGGAGTTAGAGGCAGTGGTGAACCACCATGTGAGTGCTGGGAATTGAACTTGGGGCCTCTAGAGGGGCAGTCAGTGCTTTTAACTGCTGAGTCATCTATCCAGCCCCAAGGTTATCTCTTTTTACCATTATAATAAGGTAACAAGGGCTGGAGAGACGGCTCAGTGGTTAAGAGCATTGCCTGCTCTTCCAAAGGTCCTGAGTTCAATTCCCAGCAACCACATGGTGGCTCACAACCATCTGTAATGAGGTCTGGTGCCCTCTTCTGGCCTGCAGACATACACACAGACAGAATATTGTATACATAATAAATATTTTAAAAAAATAAGGTAACAAAAAGGGCATTCTTTTCAACACTGTTTAATATTTCATTCAAGGCTCTATTCATAATAGTCTGTGAGATACTTCAGGCCTTAGCCAAAGTTGGTTGCCCCAACGTTGCAAATGAGACTTTGGGTGACTGCCCAGGTAGCCAGTTATCTCTGTCATTTCTTGCAACTTTTGGAAGTTGCTTGACTGCACTTCCTGTTTACTCAGGTAATATAATTTCCCTTCTCAGGTCTTTGATGGGATTGAAGACTAGATAGTCATAGTTACTTTCCTCTCATGTCTTAGCCAAGTCATTTTTAATATAAGACTTAGACTCCTTAGGATAGAATAACTATTGAAACATTTAGCATATGTTTCTTGTTTGATGGTGTTCATGCTGGTTGTAATTCTAATTTTTATGTATGTTTTGCCTCTTCTTTTCCCTGGACAATACTTGGTGTTTGGGTTAAGGCTTTTCTCCCCAGCCTCTGACATCCATATATCCAAAGAGTCTAGGATATTTAGTTGGAAGCATCACCCCAGCCCCTGACCTCCATATACCCAAAAAGTCTGGAATGTTTGGGTGGAAAATTCTATCCCAAGCCCCCTCCCTTGGGAGTTGCCTCAGTCCAGACTCCACCCCCAAGAAAACCAGCCAAATGATGACCCCTCCTCAGAGATGCTCAAGACCACACCCACAGGTATTTAAACAGCAACCCAGAGAACAAACACGTGGTTTTTTGGTCTTCCTTCCCCCATTTCCTCTCTGGGGGTTGAAATGCCACCTGGGAACGCCGGTATTAAACCCAGGCTTTTTCTAATTCAGTTTGATTTAGTCTGATTTGGATTATTGTGTTGGCAGAGAGGTTTATCAGGCTGCAAAAAACTTTTCATTTGGTATTTGTTCTTATTGTATATTGTTTTGTATTAGGCTTAGAACTCTCTTATTTAGACAAAAGGGGGAAGTGCTGTAGGAAGGAACTCCTTCAACCAATAGTCTTTAAGATACCGGCCCACTTTGGGCATGGTTTCATGTACCATAAGTGCAGATGAAAAGCATATGTGGCCCTTTTTTTCTGCTGGATTTGGCCCCAGTTCCCCATCACACATAGAGGACTGCGGATCGCTTCCCTTACTGTGAGTTTATCCCCAAATAAATAAACCTCTGTTATACTCCATTCTGGGCTATTGTGGAACTCCAATAATACTACAATTAATCATTTCACAGCAAACTGCATCTTTGAGTACTGTTCTGGAAGAGAAACCTAGTAAGTACTTGCTGGGCATTAAGATACAAAAGGTAACATGACTAACGTACAGCAGACAGCTATTTATCCAATCTCAGACTGAGCATTTTCCTTCCACATTTTCCCCAGACTGCTATATTAATATGCAAATAGCTTTAAAGAGAAATAAGAGGAGTACATGAGTGTTACTCACATTAATTCAAAATTTCTTCTTATGGCTTCTGGGATTTTGGGTTTTGTAACACGCACAGCCTAAAAAAAAAAAAGAAAGAAAAGAAAAAATATATATGAAAAATAGTCTTTAAACCAGGCATGGTAGCACACATCATCCAAGATGAAGACAAGAGGAAAAAGAGGGTGTTCAAGGTCATATTGGGCTACACAGGCAGACCTACCAAAACACCCGCAACTCCCAACAGAGGCAGCAACAAAAGTCTTTAACCATGCCTCCTAAAGATGAGCTCCTCAGATGAGCCTAGCATAAATAACAACTGTAACACAGTTCCCCACTAATTTACGTAGGGATCCCACTAGCAAATCTACTTTGTATGCTGTCACACCAAGAGTCTAACCTCAAGAGTAAGCTACCTTACTCATGGAGGAAATAAACCAGTTAAGTTTTCCTTAGAAGACAGTTTACAAAGCTCTGTAGTTGGATAATTTTGCTTTCCATTTCAAACTTGCAAACCAAAGAAAGAGAAGTCAGTGAAAGGAACAAGGCTGAGGGGTAAATTACGTTAAAAGCATGTGAAAATTCCAGTCAGTGTGTACAACTAAATACCGTGTCCAGCAAGAAAATGATTACTGCTGAAAGCTGTAATGTGTTGGGTACGAGGTATAAATGCTAATGTGTTGGGTACGAGGTATAAATGCAGCCCAACGCTGTAGCACAGCAGTTCTCAACCTGGCTGTGATGTCTTTAAGGGTTACCTATCAGATATCCTGCATATGAGATATTTGTGATTCATAACAGTAGCAATGAAAGAATGTTATGGTTGAGGTCACCACAGCACGAGGAACTGTACTAAAGGGTTGCAGCAGTTGAGAACACGGCTCTAGGATAATGAATGGCAACCGAGAGCTGGCACTCGTTCTTTCTAGAGTCTCACTTAGAACAAAGCTTCCCTGTATTTGTAGACATTCTTTATTGATACTCTGTTGTTCTAATCAAAGTGAACTTTGGCATAATTCGAGTATCTACTTGGAATGTGGTCCTTTTGAAGGCTGACTTTCCAACACTAAGAACTTATCTCTGGAAGCTTTTGCATTTACTAACTAAACATCCTGCACCTGCCACTGATAATGTATGCACATAAGTCAACTGGCTAAATGTTTAAGTAACAAAGCAAGTTACAGAACAAGTAAAGACTATTTTAAAAGACTATGAAAAAATTCATAAGCATTTGCTTAAGTATTTTATAAAATAGAGGAATTCTCTTCTGTTGTAGAAAAAATATCATAAGGGGATTTCTGTCCCTAAGAAATAGCATCCTGGGTTGAATCCCCAATAAAAACAGAAACAGCATTAGTCACACTTTTGATGAACTAAAAACCTCCACCTCTGAGGGCTGGAGAGATGTTCAATAGTTAAGAGATCCAGAGGACCCAGGTTTGATTCACACAGGGACTCAAAACTGGCTGGGTACTTCAGTCCCAGGGCATCCAGAAGTCTTCCTTGTGGTGCAGAGACATACATGCTGGCAAAACATCCGCATACATAGATAATTTCTTAATTATAAAAACAAATAACCAACCTTTACACAGCCCTAGAAGAAAACCACTTATTTCCTCATTTAAAAACAAAACTAAAGGGGCTGAAGAGATGGCTCAGAGGTTAAGAGCACTGGCTGCTCTTCCAGAGGACCGAGGTTCAGTTCCCAGCACCCACACAGCAGCTCACAACTGTCTGTATATAACTCCAGTTCCAGGGGATCTGATGTCCTCACACCAATGTTAAAGAAATAAATGTTTAAGAAATAAATAAATGTTTAAGAAATAAACAAACCCTAAAATATCAAACAAACACCACCTCTCTTCTTTGCTCAACTGTCACCACTTACTGGTAGAAACACCTCAAAAAGAACAGGATGAAGGTAAGCAACTTCTTCATTCTGTCTGTGAAAAGTCTTCCAAGCTCCCTACTACTATAATCGGGACACAGAGATCACCAATTTCTGGGCCATATTTCCAAACATTGCAAAAATGTTTTCTCCAGGGAGGGGCCCAAGAACCCCATGAAAATTGGCAGTGGCTTTCAAAGAACAAGCACGGAATACTTTGTAACCTGAAAGTTTATAATTCATCATGTAAATTATTGGCTGAAGGCTGGTGAATGTATCCTCTTTAACCTAAAGGCAGAGGTGGAGAAAATCAAGTATTTGACTGCTCCTGTCTTTGGAGAAGTACAGGTATTTTGGGTTAAGTCACATCTGCCTTGGTGGAATCCTCATTTTATTCTTGCTTAGAGGGCTCAGAGAGATGATCTAAGGCAGTGGTCCTCAACCTCTGGGTTGAGACCCCTTTGGGGCTGCATATAAAATATTTACATTACTATTCATAACAGTAGCAAAATTACAGTTATGAAGTAGCAACAAAACAATTTTATTTTATGGTTGGGGGTCACCACAACATGAGGAAGAAAGTGTATTAGAAGGTCACACCATTAGGAAGGTTGAGAACCACTAGTCTAAGGGCATCTACAGTTTTTACCTAGGAAGGGCAGCTTGGTTCTTGGTGCGCTCGCTCTCTCTCTCTCTCATCCACACACATACACACACTCCTTATACAATGTACTTAGGAACAGGGAAATTTTTCAACAACTTCATGATTGTCAAACACTTTAGCAACAGCTCCTCGAAAATGACCTTAGAGATCCATGTCCCTCAGAGCAGGAGTCACAGCTCCCAGCTCCCAGTGAATGGGCTTTTTGCTTGACTTCAGCTCACTGGCTTTAGAAAAATGTCTACATCCAAAGAACCTCCAATATACCAATAATAGGGAAAAAGAAGCTATTGCTACTTGGATGCCATACACCTTCTGAGAACAAGCGCTTCAGACAAGGCTATTATGGCTCTGATTCAGCCAGGAAAACTGCACGTGAACTGATCCCAATCCTTCTCCTTACTGGAATTGGCTTGATGGGCCTGAACAGCAGGAACAGTTGAAAAGAACATCTTGTCTGGGGCACCTAGACAAATCTCCATGGCCAGGATGAACAAAACCCTTTAACGTCTGCAGACAGAAAAATGTTTTCCAGACTGGGCAAATGTAGATGGCTAGTCTTTGGATGCTAAAGCAGAGCTCATAAGTCCATGATAGGGATCTTGACCAGAATGACAACCACCTGAACATTGTGCCTATCATGATTTAGGACCATGAGGAGATCTGGTGCAGAGATGGATAAAACAGTGCAATAGTTTCTTTCTTTTACAATAAATTCTATGAGCTTTGCAAATACAGTTTCTCAAACTTTCCAGTGAGATAATTCTGCCTCTCACCCAAGGCCCACAGGCATATTACCCACTGTGATCTTGTTCCTCTGGAATGGCTGCTTGGGGGCTTATTGGGAAGGAAAATGGCATGCTAGGCCTCACTTTAGACTGCCTGGGTTTACTTGGCTCTGCTGGTCTACAAGGGGAAACTGCAGAGGCAGACAATGAACTAAGTCCTTTTTAGGTACCCATAGGTCACCTAAACCCATGGCAAACCTGGTTGAGCCTGGTTTCAATATTTACAGCATAATTCCTACATCTCAGGCTCATGGAGCATTGCAGAAAAGGGGCAGAAAGACTGTAAGAGCCAGAGGACCAGGAAGTCTGCTGTGAGATCAAGAATAGCCCAGGGTATCCAGCGTCTTCACTCTCAGTAAGAGAAGGAAATAAAAGGAATACAAACAGGAATACAAGAAGTCACTGTAACGCCAGTTCCAAGGGATCTGACACCCTCTTCCAGTCTCTGAGGACACCAGGCACACACACATGGTGTACAGACATACATGCAGAAAAAAACACCCATATACATTAAGACAAAACAAAAAAAAAAGAAGCACAGCAAATCACCTAATCAATAACTGGAGTGATGAACTGAATAGAGTTCTCATAAGATATCCATCCAACAAATACAGAAAATATACTTTGACAAGGGTACCCACTCTCTTATACCTTTACTTAATATAGTGCTCCAAGTCATACCTTTTTAAATTAATTTCTTAATTAATTCTTTATTAATGTGTCAATTTTTTGTTTTGTTTTGAGACAGGGTTTCTCTTTGTGGCAGTCCTGGAACTCATTCTGTAGACACTCTCATAGTAATCACTGTCCAGTGGACAACTCATACTCTTTGACATTTATTTTGTCAAGAACTGTTGTTTAATTCTTACATTTGAGCTCCTTTTTCATGATGTTATTGAAGGCAAGGTATACTTTTATACTGGTTAATAACCATTACTGTGTTTAAAAAGAACTCATATTTGGTAGAAATATGAATTTAGTTCTTCATAAGAGCTTTGGATTATCCTCCTAAAATTCACCAGAAAACACTACTCAGCACACTTCATATTTCCACAGGGATGCAAGTCAAATTACCATAGTGATTTCATTAAGTAACTGCATAACCAATCACATGTAAGTATTCAACTGGAAGCTCTAAAAAGTTCCCCAGAATGTCCCTAGAAATTCCGGAGCTTACCTGGATTGTGAGGCCTGGGGCCATGACATTTAAGTCCTTCTGCAGTGCCTGCTTCAGGTTTTCATCTATTTGATCTGTTTTTCAAGTCAAGAACAACAAATCTCATGATATTTGGTTATTTTTAATTAACACCAGAACAAAACCAGACAAGAGAAACCTTGATTCCAGTCTTATTCTTTCACAGAGCTTAAACAACTGACAAATAAAATATATACTAAGTCTAAGTGAAATGAATACAAAGCATTTTTCTTCTTGAGAAATTACCTATTAAGGAAGAACTATGATAAACAGCCATTCTAAGTTTACCCCCAACATGTTTATTCAGTAAGTTCAATTTAACTTTGGATCAATGTATTTATTGGATAACTTACATTTTTACTAGATTAATAATTATTGGCTAAAAGCAGTTATTGAATAAATGAAGGAGCTGGGTCTTTAGTTTCTTAATGCATGCCTTATTCCTTTACAGCTCAGATTGGTCTAAACTTACAATCCCCTTTGCTTCCTAGGTGCTGGGATTATAGATATGCCCTATCTGAGCTACGTATCTTGATTCTCATAATGTAATTTTTTAAGTAAATCTTTACCCAAATAACTATATGTCTTTCCTGTTGATTGCCACCTTACTATCACTTTGGATTAAATAAAGGTAAGTTTCACCATAAAGAGCCTTAACTTTATTGATCTTACAATGGATGAACTTTTATCACCTCAAGGGTAGTTTCACCATTATTAAAGCAACCAGTGATGCGACAAATCAAGCATTGCAGCAGCTGTCAATCATCAAAAGCAAACAATTGGTTTAATTATACTTTATTTATTTTGTGTGTTGCTGGTTATTTCCTTCCACTATGTAGAGCCTGGAGATTGAACTGAGGTCATCAGGTTTCATCGCAAGCCCCTTTACTCACTAAGCCATCTTGTCGGCCCCTAGTTGGTAAACTTTAAATTGATTAACTATTCCCATACTTCACTCTGAGAAATAAACTAAGAATTCCAGGAAGGAGAGGTGAACACTAGAGGTGACAAACCCAATTCCCTGCTCAGAACTTTCATTATCTCAAGTGAAAACTTTTACAGAAGAAAGGTAACATAGCAGGCCTGGGACTGTAGCCCTTTGGAGTCTGGATCTGGACAGAACTCCCAACACCAAGCCAGAACTAGTAAAAGGTGCCATACTGCCTGTTTATACAGTGTGGTTTGTGCTCAGCACTAGTTTTCCTGAGGGAGCCTAGATGTTTGTTAAGCAGTTGGCAGAGGGTGTCTATATGATCAACCCCAGTGAAATTTGCTAGGTGCTGAGTGGCTAATGAGCTTGCCCAGCAGTCAACATTTCACATGTATTTGTACCTTGTTACTAAGGGAAGTAAGCACACCCTGGGTGACTCCACTACGAGAGGATTCTACATGTGGTTTTCTTTTGACTTCATCATTATAACTTTTACTTTTGCTAGTTTTTATCTGTATCCTTTATATGAAATAATCATAGTTGTAAATACAACTACATGTCAGGTCCTGCCTGTCCTCCTAACAAATCCTGAATTCCAAATGCATGGAAGTGGATCTTAAACACCCTGTCTTAGTGTCTATTGCTGTAATAAAACACCATGACCCAAAGCAACTTGAGAAGGAAAGGGTTATTTCACCTCACTTACAGCCCATCACGAAGGAAGTCAAGGCAGGGCAAGAACCTGGAGGCAGTAACAGAAGCTAGTGTCTAGTGGCTCAGTCTGCTTATATAGCACTCAGCACTGTGAGCCCAGGAGTGGCACCACCCACAATGAGCTGTGCACTCCCACATCAGTCATCAATCAAGAAAATACTCCATAGGCTCACCCACAAGCCAATCTGGTGGGGACATTTTCTCAACGGAGGTTCCCTTTCCCAAATGACTCTAGTTTGTGTCAAGCTGATATACAACTAGACAGCACACTCCCAAACACATACTTCTAAGCTTTAATAAAGTATAGTGAAAACAGAATATAGCGTGTGAATAAAGATTTTCTAATTCCTACCAAGTTATATAAGAAATTATCATTTAAGTGGTGTGGTGGTATAAGCCTTTAATCCCAGCACTTGGGAGGTAAAAGCAGGCTAATCCCTGTAAGTTTGAGGTCATTCTGGGCTATATAGTAAGACAGTATCTCAGAGAGAGAAAGAGACAGAGAGAGAGAGAAGAAAAAAGAAACAAATTATTACTAACTAAAAACAAAGTATTTTAGAGATGCTTGCTCTATTAAAAATTCAGAGAAAGTGCTCAAATGGCCCAAGGTTTACTAACATTACAGCATTAATATTTAAGTTAAAAAGATTCCTAATCATTGTCTTCTGATATATTTAAAACAAATTAACACTTACCAAATAATTCTATGTAAACTTCTTGAAGTGTGTGGGCACTGCAAAACTGGTTCAGCTCATGGTGGATTTTATTGAAGATTAAAGTCTTGTCATAATCTGCAGTGTAGTTCCTCACAATGTCAAACACTGAAGGAGAATACATGTTTGTTTCACTCAACAATGACCCAAGTATCTTGAAATTTAGCAATAATAAAGTGATATATTATCCATGAGGAAAACTATCAACAAAATAGTAAAAACAAAGCATAACTCACAGACCTTACACTTCTTGGGCTCAATTTAACACATTTTCTTACATTCATAACATTAACAGAAGACCTCAAATTCCATACTAGGAAGGGACAGATTGTCGACACTAAGGAAGGAATGACACAGTCAGATGTGTGAAGAGGAACTGAGAAGTAGGAAAGTACAAGCAACTACTGTAAAGCAAAACTGTAGTTACGAGATAAAGACTGACTGGGCAGTGGTGGCGCACGCCTCTAATCCCAGCACTTGGGAGGCAGAGGCAGGCTCTGTGAGTCAATCTGGTCTATAAAGCAAGTTCCAGGACAGGCTGCACAGAAAAACATCTGTCTCAAAAAACCAAAAAGGAAGAAAAGAGACCGAACTGAAGAACAGCAAGAGTAAAAGGAAGCTGCTGCAAATATAAACATATGCAATTTAAAATATATAAAGATATGTGTAGAATTTTTTAAAAGGTGATTTTTACTGAGCAACCTTATGGAGATCTGCATGGAGATTTTAACTACCACAGAACTCAGCTGTGCCACTCCCTGGGTATTCCTGAAAGATCTACTTCAGCTTCCATACGTATTGCTGTGCTATTCACAGCAGTCAGAAGATGGATCTAACCTAGGTGTCCATCAACAGACAAATGGATTTTTTAAAATGAAGTGTATATGCACAATAAAATTTTATATAGGTGTAAATTAAAATGAAATTATGACATTTTCATGATAGATGGAATTGGAAACCAATATGTTAAGTGAAATAAGCCAGACTCAGAAAGAAAAACACTGTAATTTTTCTCTCATACTTAGAACCTAGACCTAGATTAATATTGTACGTGTGTGTGTGTGTGTGTGTGTGTGTGTGTGTTAATACAACTAGAAAGACGATCATGAGAAGTGAGGGCGAGATCTGTGGAATGAAGAAAGAGCAGTGAAAATACACATGACATGAAGAAGAAGGGAGGATTATCTGCAAGAAGGGAACCAGCTGAGGAGACAGGGGAAGAGCCATGGAGGAAGGGAGCAAATGAGAATAAAATATGACATGTATGGAAATGCTGGAATGAAATGCATTACTATATATGTTAACTTAAAAACTCTCAAGCATAGATTTAAAGGCTTAAAGTCTCTGGATACCAGGGAAGGAGCTATCGTTTACTAGGCTTTATGTTAGGCAACTTACATACGTTGGTGCTTAATTGTCCCCCGCCCTCCATTTTCCACCTTAAGAAACTAAGAACCAGGAACTTCCAGAAATAACATACCAGACCGTGTCAGAACCTCTGTTCTACCTATAAAGCACGCTGCCTTCTGCAACTATTTTCACACTCAAACATTTGCTCCACTGGTCTTCCTATATGGATATTAGATAGAATTGTATTCTAAGTCATAGTTAATGGAACAGTTGTTGATAAATAACTCCTAAAGACATGGCTTCATCATCTTCCAAATGAAACAGTAATCTAAAAGTGTGTCTATCTGTAGGGAGAGAGCCATCAGCTTTCCTCTTTTTCATTTCTGAATCATAATCCATTCCAGTAATTTGTGATCAGGGAACACAGTCATCTGTTGGTATCTGTGGGGGCAATGGTTCCAAGACCCTACAGAGATACTAAATCTACAATGTGTAAGTCTCTTATATTAAACTGAGCAGTAGCTACATACAGACTGCATATTCACCTGTACACTTCATCATGTCTAGGTGATTACACAATATCTAATGCAATATAATTTACCATATAACTAGTTACTACACTGTATAGTTTGGGGAAATGACAGGGGAAAAGTTCATCTATGTTTAGTATAGATTCAGCTTTTCCCCTGAGTATTTTTGATGTGATTGGTTAAACCTGTGAATGCAAAAGCCACAGATATGGAAGGCTGATTGAAGATGAAAAACCGTGAGAAAAATAACCTCTGAAAAATATCATTCAAAACTACTTGACAATAATATACTTGCAACTTTTTACTCTGAAATCTTTCCACTATCTGTCTGTACAAGTAATGTGAAACTTAACATGATCCTATACTTCAATCATGTCTTCTCAAGTTCAATGAAAATATCCTTAGGGCAGAGGGCTGCCATCTTCACTTTTTTAAAGCTCTTGTGAAACACACGACACCGGTTTACTTGGCATGCCAACTCATTAACAAGGATGAAGACCAGACACTCAAAACTTGCAATTAAATTCCTTGTGTGTATGCACATATAATGCACATGCACCTGAGTGTGTGTACACACACATTCACATATCCACAAACCAATCTCAGGTGTCATTCTTTCTCCCAATCATTAGGCTAGACTGGCTAGCCACTGGACCTCAGGGATCTTCCTGCTTCTGCCTCAGCACTCAACTTACACATGTATACAACTTACACATGTACACTACTATACTAAGCTCTTACACATGTATACAACTTACACATGTACACTACTACACTAAGCTCTTAGGTGCTGAGCACTGAATTCAGGTCCTCATGCTTGCACCAACTGAGCCATCTTCCTCCACAGCCCTGTTTTTTAAAGAACATGTATCCACTTTATCTCTGTGAGTGTTCATCTTTTACTAAGAAAATGCTTTCATTTATAACTTTCAAGTATAACTTCAGACTTTCAGATTGCTTTGCAAGTTATGGCAAATCTCAACTAGAAAAGATTTTTCTACACAGACAATTGAATGTGACCCAAGGAAATTGATCAGTTATAGATCTTTAGGATTCAAGGAAATTCTTCCTCACCATAACTGGACGCAATGCCACTTTCTTTTTCTAGAAACACTTGCTTTTAAAAACAAATTCAGAGAGGAGTAGCTCATAAGAGTATTGAAAACTAGGGCTGGAGAGACAGCTCAGTGGTTAAGAGCATCAGCTGGTCTTCCAGAGGTCCTGAGTTCAATTCCTAGCAACTACATGGTGGCTCACAACCATCATTAGTTGGATTTAATGCCCTCTTCTGATAATGCAGGCATACATTTAGATAGACCACTCATATACATTTAAAAAAAGAGATTACTGAAAACTAATAATTCTGTCCATTAAAAAACTTGTGATGTGTTTTTACATCTATTTCCTGGAAATATTTTCATCATTATTCTTTCATATTTATCAGTATTCACTGAGGTGGTAAAACTTTAAAAAGTAATTTCCTTCCTCAGTTATAAACACTTTAATTATACAAACACAGCAGATAGGTAACATACCTGCATAAGGAGCCAACATATTAACCACTTCTATTCGGTCAATATAGATCATGACCCCACCACTAAAAACAAATGAACAAACAAAACAGAAAAAGTGTGAGCCAGAGCCACAATAAAAGCAACAAAATACAAATAAGTTATAGACAGACCTAGGGAGAACTTGATAATCTAATTTAAAACCTAGGGAAAACTTGATATATTAACTTAAAACATAAGGGAGCTTGGTCCCTTTTAAAATGTATCTGTCCCTCTACAGATGTCAAAGTTATCTTTTTAAGCTTGTAAGTCATTTAAACTATGCATTTAAAAAAAGGCCTTGTACTTCACATTTCTCACTACAATTTAACGTAGGAAGTATATTTTAGTGGTACCCCCAAGTCTCATTTCCTTTCTTGCCCTCAACCTTTTTAGGACAACAATTCTTAGAGGCCTTTAGATCAAAAGCATTACTCAGGGACTTCATTTGAAACATAAATTCTATTAAAGACCTACTGACTCTTAAACTCTCATTTAGAGGACATTTAACATTATAAAGACAAGTGCAATGATTTTGTTGTAAGTAATCTTTTATTGAGCATCAATTCAGGGATAAGTTCTGGGCCACACACACAAATTTAAATTCTTACAATAACTGTAACATAGGTTTAACTCCCTGACTTTAGGGAACTAAGCTTAGAGAAGCTAAGCAAGGTGTCAGCAGAGGGCAAGGACTATGTGAACTCTATACTTTCTGCTTCATTTTCCTGCCAATTAAAACAGTAACACAGGTGTGGTAAAGCTAATATACAGGTGTCTGCTGGTCTAAAACTCCATTCTTTTCAATAACACCCTAAGATGGAATACTCCCATTTGCAGCTTCATCAAAGTAACTCACAGCACAGAAAGCTCTGTTGCTGTCATGACTATGGAAGTGTCTTAGCAGGCATGTCGACATATACCTATAACCTCAGGGTTTGGGAAACAGAAGCAGCAGGACTGCTTCAAGTTTGATGCCAGCCTACTCTACATACTAAGTCCCAGGCCAATCAGGGACACAAAGCCAGAGTATGTCTGACTCAAAAGCAAAACAAAACAAACATTTCTCAAGTGACTACTGCTCTAAGAACTTCATTAGAACTAAAAAAAGCAAGCCAGGCAGTGGTGGGGTACGCCTTTAATCTCAGCACTTGGGAGGCAGAGGCAGGTGGATTTCTCTGAGTTCAAAGCCTCCCCGGTCTACAAGAGCTAGTTCCAGGATAGCTAGGGATGTTACACAGAGAAACCCTGCCTCAAAAAACCAAACTAAAGAAATAAAAATAAAGAAAGTAAGTAAAGGGCGATCAGTCACAAAGGAGGAAACTTACCTTGTTCCACAAGGCACATTTTTAACTTCATCTGTTTGTAGCGTCGTCTGGGAAGGAAAAAATAGCTCATTAAAACTTGCACGCCTTTAATCCCAGCACTTGGGAGGCAGAGGTAGGAATATCTGTGATTTTGAGGCCAGCCTGGTCTACAGAGAAAAAATAACAACAACAAAAAAGACAACATACATCATCATCAACAACAACAAAATACTGCTGATCTGGCCAGGCATAGTGCTGCACACCTTTAATCCCAGGACTCTGGAGAAAGAGGCAGGTGGATCTCTGTGAATTTGAGGCCAGCTTAGTCTACATAGTAAGATCCAGGAGAGACCCTGTCTTAAAAAACAAAACAAAGAAACATACCCTGCTGATCCCAGAGAGGAATCTCTGGAGATCTGCTGCTAGTAAGTACAAGAGAGTTGTCCTGCCATGACTTCAGCCTCCAAAGATCAGCTATCAAGTTAGCTATTTCTTTCTATATCTACAAAGACTTGAGTACTACATGTTTTTTTTTCCACCACTATACTAACGAGGAAGAGTACTACATGTTTTATAAAGAAGGTTGGACTCAAAATGCACTAAGAAATATTCAGTGTCTTATCAACTAGTAGGCAGACAATTTTTAAGTGTCTTTTGCCTAGACCTGGCTTGAGATGGCAAACTGCACAGCTCACTCACAAGTGACACTCTTGACACTCTGACTAAGGTCTGTGTTCTGAACTTGGATTCATTTACACTTTACTTTACACTGATGATGAGTAACTATTTTCACACACAAGAACTTTATGAACCAAAGCTGCCCTTGAACTCAACAGCAAAGCTATAGTCAGTGTTTTCGTTCAGGACCTACTGTTCTCTCACATGTTCTGTTCAGTTTGCCTTTTAATGTAAGTGCCAACACCAATATTGCTTCCTCCTTAGTGAACCAATAATCTGGTTCTTAACTACTTTGCCACATCAAACCTACCTTTGTATCAGAATGACCTCTTATTGTGTATGCTCAAGTTTCAAATAGGTCAGCCATATATTCTGGACATAGTATACCTTGTTAAGCACACAAAATATGCTATTTTATGGAATATGGTCTCTGTTACCTAATAGTCACAATCTAGCATAGGAAATAAAATTATATAAAAAAACTATCAGTAGGTACAAAAATAACAGTATAATTTGAGCTCTTAGGTACTGTTACAAGGACTGAAATACTAGTCTTAAAAGTTCTTAAGAGAACCGGGCGGTGGTGGCTCACACCTTTAATCCCAGCACTCGGGAGGCAGAGGCTGGCGGATCTCTGTGAGTTCGAGGCCAGCCTGGTCTACAAGAGCTAGTTCCAGGACAGGTTCCAAAGCTACAGAGAAATCCTGTCTCGAAAAACCATAAAAAGAAAAACGAACGAACAAGACAGATCTAGAAGTGGAAAAATAAGAACTTAAGAGGGACATCTTACATACAATTAATGTACTATTCAAATACACACTACAGAAGACAGAAGTACAAACTCAAAGCAGGCCGGTTTGCCTGAAGCAGAAGGCAATACTCAGATGAGTGGTAAATTCCAGGAAAAGAACACAGGGATATTAGGTCAAAGGCTTTGAATATTTGGTAAACAGCTTAAGTGCTCTTTATATATATCTTCATATATGACTATATATAATATATAATAATAAATTATGTATTATATATTATATAGTCAATATATAATAATAAATTATATATTATAATATCCATATAATAAATTATATTATTATTATATATAATCATAAAATGAACCTTTCAAAAAAATTGCCAGAGCTGCAAATGGTCATGCAAACCTATAATCCCAGCTATGTGGGAGGCTGAGGTGGGAGGAGTGAAAGTTTCACACTACCTTGGGAACTAGCAAGGCCTAATCTGGGAAAGAAAACACAAAAGATACAGGCTCAGTGGTGGAGACTTGCCTAGAATGCTCAAGGCTCTGGGCTTAAGCCCTAGGGTTGACCTCTTAGCACTGGGGGGGAAAAAGGTGTTTTCCTTAATTCCTTTGATTATGTTATACAGCTTTCTGAGAGGCAAGAAAACCAGGAGGCTAAAGAAGTAACTTGTCTAGGGTAAGTTAGTAAGGCCGTGAAAACTGAAAGATGTCAATCCTGGAGACATAATAAAAGAAAGATGTCATCATTGGCTGAATATACAATTCCAACATAGAAAGTATAAAATGGTTGAAAGACCAATATGATGGTAATAGTAGAGATAATTCTAGACAAAGTGAGGGGAAAAGGTTGATAAATGAGTTCAGTATATTTTATTTTTTTCAAAGCATTAAACTAAGGCAATTTTCACTATTCTGTACCAATTTTCAAAACAAGAAAAACTAGGAGTTAATAACTTTTCAGTTTAATATCCTAGCCTATGTACTTCTATATACCTAATTATTTTTCCAATATGAAAGAAATATTACAGTGGCACACATGTGTAATCATATCCCTCAGGAAACTGGAAAGTTTGGCTTTAGTATAGGTAGCAGAAGAGGGGAAAAGTGAATGTTTACTTTATAAAGTAAATAAAGGCTGAAGATTTTACATAATTTCTCTAAGCACTGCTTTGTCTCCATACCTTTTACATGGGACTTCACATTCTCGCATATTAGTCCTTTCAATTATACTGTTAAACCATTTGTTTAAATACAACTGCTTCTTCTAATATGTTCCCCAATTCCCAAAACACATATTTATAACTCTTCTTAAGTTTCAGTTTCTAAAGGGGCTGGAGAGATGGTTCAGCAGTTAAGAACACTGGCTACTCTTCCAGAGGATTGGAGTTCAATTCTCAGTACCCACATGGCAGCTCACACCTGTCTGTAACTTCAGTTCCAAGGCTTCTGACACCCTCATACAGACATACATGTTGAAACACCAATGCAAAGTATATTTTCTATGTACATATAATTAAAAAAATCTATTTACTATTATTGTTAATATCTACTTTATATTATTGCTGCACCATATTTAACAGTGAGTTTCAGGAAGGCAGAGACAGATTTACCTGGCGTTGAACAAGACCTAAAAAGTCCTCAATCTCTGAGTCTGATGACGCTCTTGCTAACTTCAAGACTGTTAAGAGAAACTAAAATCAATCAGAAGAGATGGAGAAGGATACTTTATACTCATAACAGGAACAATTCATCAAAATGAAGTCTCAATCCTGAATATCTATGCCTCTAATACAAGAGCACTCACATATGTAAAAGAAACATTACTAAAACTTAAATTGCACATCAAACCCCACAAACTAATAGTAGGAGATTTCAACACTCCTCTCTCGCCAATGGACAGGTCAACCAGACAGAAACTTAACAGAGAAATAAAAGAACTAACAGATGTAATTAATCATATGAACTTAACAGACATCTATAAAACATTCCACACAAATAAAAAAGAATATACCTTCTTCTCAGCAACTCATGGATCCTTCTCTAAAATTGATCACATGCTTGGTAACAAAGCAAACATCCACAGATACAAAAAAATTGGAGTAACCCACTGTGTCTTATCGGATCACCATGGAGTAAAGTTAGAATTCAACAACAATTCTACCCCCAGAAAGCCTACAAACTCATGGAAACTGAACAGTCAACTACTGAACCACCCCTGGGTCAAGGAAGAAATAAAGAAATTAAAATCTTCCTTGAATTCAATGAAAATGAAGGCACAGCATATCCAAACCTATGGGACACTATGAAAGCAATGCTAAGAGGAAAGTTCATAGCACTAAGTGCCCACATAAAGAAAACGGAGAAAGCTCACATTAGCAACCTAATAGCACACCTGAAAGCTCTAGAAAAAAAAAGAAGCAGACTCACCCAGGAGGAGTAGAAGACAGGAAATAAACAAATTGAGGGCTGAAATCAACAAAATAGAAACACAGAAAACCATACAAAGAATCAATGAAACAAAGAGCTGGTTCTTTGAGAAAATCATTAAGATTGACAAACCCTTATCCAAACTAATCAGAAGGCTGAGAGAGAACATCCAAATTAACAAAATCAGAAAAGAAAAGGGGGACATAACAACAGACACTGAGGAAATTCAGAGAATCACTAGGTCCTACTACAAAAAATAGGTACTCCACAAAAATTGAAAAATGTAAAAGAAATGGACAATTTTTAGATACCATATACCAAAATTAAATCAAGACCAGGTGAGCAATTTAAATAAGACCTATATGCCGCGAAGAGATAGTAGACGTCATCAAAAACCTCCCAACCAAAAAAAGCCCAGGGCCAGATGGCTTTAGTACAGAATTCTACCAGAACTTTCAAGAAGAGCTAATACCTATACTCCTCAAAATGTTACACATAATAAAACAGAAGGGTCATTGCCAAATTCTTTTTATGAGGCTATAGTTACCTTGATACCAAAACCGCACAAAGACTCAACCAAGAAAGAGAATTACAGACCAATCTCACTCATGAACATGGACGCAAAAATTCTCAATAAAATACTGGCAAACCGAAGCCAAGAACACATCAAAAAAATCATCCATCATGATCAAGTAGGCTTCATCCCAGAGATGCAGGGCTAGTTCAATATACGAAAATCTATCAATGTAATCCATCATATAAATAAACTGAAAGAAAAAAACCACATGATCATCTCATTAGATGCTGAAAAAGCATTTGACAAAATTCAACACCCCTTCATGATAAAGGTCTTGGAGAGATTAGGGATACAAGGATAATATCTAAATATAATAAAAGCAAAATACAGCAAGCCAACAGCTAACATCAAATTAAATGAAGAGAAACTCAAAGCCATTCCACTAAAATCAGGAACAAGACAAGGCTGTTCACTCTCTCCATATCTCTTCAACATAGTGCTTGAAGTTCTAGCAACAGCAGTAAGACAACATAAGGAGATCAAGGGGATTCAAATTGGAAAGGAAGAAGTCAAACTTTCATTATTTGCAGATGATATGATAGTGTACATAAGTGACCCCAAAAACTACCAGAGAACTCCTACAGCTGATAAATACCTTCAGTGATGTGTCAGGATACAAGATCAACTCAAAAAAAAAAATCAGTAGCCCTCCTATACACAAAGGATAAAGAAGCTGAGAGGGAAATCAGAGAAACATCACCTTTCACAATAGCCACAAATAACAAAAAATATCTTGGTGTAACACTAACCAAGGAAGTGAAAGACAAGAACTTTAAGTCTTTGAAGAAAGAAATTGAAGAAGATACAAGAAAATGGAAAGATTGCCCATGCTCTTGGATAGGAAGGATCAACAGAGTAAAAATGGCAATCCTACAAAAAGCAATCTATAGATTCAATGCAATCCCCATCAAAATCCCAACACAATTCTTCACAGACCTTGAAAGAACAATAATCAATTTCATATGGAAAAACAAAAAACCCAGGATAGCCAAAACAATCCTGTACAATAAAGGAACTGCCGGAGGTACTGCCATCCATGACATCAAGATCTATTACAGAGCTACAGTAATGAAAACAGCTTTGTATTGGCATAAAAACAGAGACGTTGACCAATGGAATCAAATTGAAGACCCGGATATTAATCCACACACCTATGAACACCTGATTTTTGACAAAGAAGCTAAAATTATATAATGGAAAAAAGAAAGCATTTTCAACAAATGGTGCTGGCATAACTGGATGTCAACCTGTAGAACAATGAAAATAGACCCATATCTATGGCCATGCACAAAACTCAAGTCCAAACGGATTAAAGACCTCAATATAAATCCGACCACACTGAACCTGACAGAGGAGAAAGTGGGAAGCAGCCTTCAATGCATGGACACAGGAGACCACTTCCTAAATATAGCCCCAGTAGCACAGACAATAAGAGCAACAATAAATAAATGGGATCTCCTGAAACTGAGAAGCTTCTGTAAAGCAAAGGACACAGTCAATAAGACAAAAGGCAGCCTACTGAATGGGAAAAAAATCTTCACCAACCCCACATCAGACAAAGGACTGATCTCCAAAATATATAAAGAACTCAAGAAATTAGACATTAAAATTCTAAATAACCCAATTAAAAAATAGTGTACTGAACTAAACAGAGAATTCTCAACAGAAGAATTTCAAATGGCCAAAAGATACTTAAGGACATGTTCAACTTCCTTAGCTATCAGGGAAATGCAAATCAAAACAACTCTGAGATACGATCGTATACCTGTCAGAATGGCTAAGATCAAAAACACTAATGATAGCTTATGCTGGAGAGGATGTGGAGTAAAGGGAACACTCATCCATTGCTGGTGGAAATGCAAACTTGTGCAACCACTTTGGAAATCAGTGTGGTGGTTTCTCAGAAAACTGGGAATCAACCTACCTCAGGATCCACTCTTGGGAATATACCCAAAAGATGCCCAATCATACTATAAAGACATTTGTTCAACTATGTTCACAGCAGCATTATTTGTAATAGCCAGAACCTAGAAACAACCTAGATGCCCCTAATCTGAAGAATGAATAAAGAGAATGTGGCACATTTACACATTAGAGTACTAGTCAGCGGTAAAAAAAAGTGACATCTTGAATTTTGCATGCAAATGGATGGGAATTAGAAAACACTATCCTAAATGAGGTAACCCAGACCTAAAAATACTAATATGGTATGTACTCACTCATACTAGCCATAAACAAAGGACATGGAGCCTATAGTTTATGATCCTAGAAAAGCTAAGTAATAAGATGGACCCAAAGAAAAACATACATAGACCCACCTGGAAATTGGAAACAGACAAGATCGTCGGGACAAAATTTGGAAGCATGGGGCCAGGGGGTAGAAGGAAGGGGAAAAGGGGAGGCTTGAGGAGAATTTGAGGGAATGGAATAGTCAAGATGAAGGAAGGACATATATGAGAGCAAGGAAAGAGATATCTTGATTGTAGGAGCCATTCTGGGGTTAGCAAGAAACCTGGCTCTAGAAAAATGCCCAGGAATCCACAAGGATGATCCCAGCTAAGACCCTAAGCAATAGAAGAGAGGGTGCCTGAACTGGCCTTGCCCTGTAGTCAGACTGATGATTATCTTAAATATCACAATAGAATCTTCATCCAACAGCAGATGGAGAACAGAGGCAGAGACCCACATCGGAGTACTGGACTGAGCTCCCAAGATCCAGCTGAAGAGTGGAAGGAGTGAGAGTATGAGCAAGGAAGTCAAGACCAGGAGGGAGGGGTTCATCCACTGTGACAGTTTGCCTGAGCTAATGGGAGCTCACCAACTCCAAATGGACTGGGAGTGAATGAGCATGGAAACAAACTAGTCCCTCTGAATGTGATTGACAGTTGGGGCAGACTGAGGGGCCACTGATAGTGACACTGGGATTTGTCTCTACTGCATGTACTGGCTTCTTGGGAACCTATTCTCATTGGATGTATACCTTGCTCAACCTAGATGTAGTAGGGAGGCCTTGGACTTTCCACGGGGCAGGGTGCATTGCCCTCTCTTAGGATTGGAAGGGATGGGGTGGAAGGGTGTGTGGAGGGAGTGGGAGGAGGGGAGGGAGTTGGAATTTGGATTGGTATTTTTTTAAAGTAATAAAATAAAATAATAAAAAACAGAAATAATAAAAATAATTAAAAAAAAAAGACTGTTAAGAGTTGCTAGTGAGCTAACATCAGGAGAGGAAAGAAACTGGGAGGAGTCTACAAAAAGGCTGCAAGATTAGGGCAAGCCAGAAAAGAGAAAGAGATGGTGAACAAAGAATGACAACATTAGCCAATGCATGAAAGAGTAAAAGGTGCAGCAGGAATTAGACATTGCTAGTCTCTGGATATATCCACCATGCGGACACAAAGCAATATAAACACTCTCTTCTAGGGGAGAGGTTTTATAACCTAAAACATTTTCCATTTTTCTTTTTTTTTAAAAAGAAAACTATCAATTCATTCTATCACAGTGCTGTTTAGTATGTAAACTGTATTGCTAACACATAAAATATGGTTTTAAATTAAAAAAAACCTTAAAAGTCTGACTAAAATATGAGAAGCCATCTGGAAATCATTGTGACTAGGGAGAGAGCACCATGTCCACCAGGTTTCTCTTTAATAGCAGAGCTCTTCCCTAATCCAGAAAGGCACAGGAAAGAAACCTGAGCGAGTTCGAGATTCATGATCATGCTCACTTAGCAGAAAGCTGAAAATTTAAGTGGTAATGTTAATAACATTGACTTTCCCTGTTTCCTGAAAAATCTGCAGTAGATGGAAGATAAAATTGAATTCAAAGATTTATGATCATTGAGTTTGCAAAATTAGCTAGAGCCCAATTCTATTTTGCCATCTTGTTATCTCAAACAACATTTATTTAGGATGTCCTATAGCCAAGATACTTTATGCAAGAACCAGATACTTATTTCAAATAGTCTGAAATGCTGTCAAAGTACCACATTCACTTAGGTTCCTCATAAATTTGTGTTTAATGCACCAGGCAAAAATGTGAGTTTTTATATACAAAAGCTGTGTATAAAAATTCATTCCTCCACATTAACAGTAGCCTAGGAGCCTGCCTCTCTGGAAACCAAACAGTCTTAAACCAAGTAATCACTGATTTGTATTTCTAATTATGTTTTGAATTCTTACTTTTATTTTGACTGAAGTAACAGAAAATCTGCTAATACAGGTAGCAGATTTTGCTTATAAAGACGGCAGAAGTCAGTCTTGACAAGCTGCCTAGTCCACACTTTCATTTCAAGGCAAGTGGTTCGAAATCATTACTTGTGCTCTGACAGTTGTTCTCTGAACTTTCATTCCATATTTAAGTAAATACCAACATTTGCTTAAGCAATAAGGAAATCCATCTCCACCCACAGTGTGGCAACTCCTGTCACACCTGTCTATCTGGAATCACTCACCTGCACAGATCTGAACGTAGTAATGAAAGGCAGCATGATATGATAGCCTGGCCCACTGGGGCTAGTTAGTAAAGCTCCTCCCCTGCAAAAAGACAAGTTCAGTTGACAAAACTGTAAATAAGAGAAATTCTCTTTCCAATTCCAAAATGCTATAATAAACATTATTACTCAAGTTACTAATCTACTAATCCCACGAAAAAGTTACTCAACATGATCAACACTCCTTAAAATATCTCCCACCCTTAGAAATGTGAAAACGCATCAACGTCAACCGCCAATATTGCACCTTGTTTCGTAAGCTCTGCCAACCACCTCTGAGTCTCTAGCACTGCTCTTGGGCTCAAAAATCCTCTCCGGCCTTTAGCGTCTGACAAATACTTATGGAAAAATTCTAATGACTCTCAATTAAGGCACCTTAATTGCACATAAAAGGAGGCCAAGTCAAAACAATACATTTAATCACCAAGTTTAAAAAAAGAGGAAAACATAAGCTTTCAAGGAAGAAAATTTCTAAGGTTAATGGTTTTTTTTAACACAACATTAAAATCCTGGGAACAGAGTTTCTGTATAAAGGCAACAAAACAATGAAAAGGTGGATGGCAAGAGGGCTGAGAGTATAGGTGAGAAAGACTTGGTTCATCTAATTCTGGAATATGTGAACTATGAAAACACCCCTTGGAAATTATGAAGAGCAGGGGTTTAGGGACAAATATATAAAAAAAAAACCTATTTTACACAATGAACCACACATTAATGTTTGCCCTGAATATACAAACAGGTTTGAAAGTCATAGTTAAAAAGATGGACTGTTTCAGGTTCCTCACTTATTTTTTGGAGAGTGGTATCTCGATATATTCTCTTTGTGGTTTTCCTGTCGGAAGGACAATGACAAACTGTACGGAAATGTGGTCCAGGATAGCATTTCTTATGCTAGAATTCCATCTGTTAAGACACACCACTAAAATTGTCATTTTTCTAGGATTAGGAATGGATCCAAAAGTAGAAATCCCAGGGTATTTTTAAGGGGGGGGCATGATGGAAATAACCAAAACTCTGCTTTTTTCTGAATAAACCACTATCACGACTTCTCCACACACTGGCTTCTCTTATCAGTCTATACCAAAAGGAGCTGGTGCTAATTTATACAGAAGAAAAGCTATGCCAATCAAGTAGAGAGCAATAGGGCCCACACTCTTCCTCACCTTGACTTGGAAAAAGTGAGAAAGGAGATATTTGTCTCTTTAGGAACATAGCACTGTTATGGTCATTAAGACTTTGGGAGCCATAACCAGATACTGGGAGGTTTTTAATGAAAAGGGGGAGGGGGAAACTTAGCGAGAAATGTCATAAGCAGGACCAGAGGTCCCGAAAAGCATCGACAGCAGACGAAACACCTATTCGGACTATTAAGAGTTGGAATTAGTCATCTTGGTGGCAGGGACTACTCCCTTCCCTCCTAAGGAGTCTCCACCTCTGCCCAAAACGAACTTGGCACTAACCTGGCCGCCTCCTGAAAGGTGCCAGGCCAAAGGTTACTCCCAACAGCTGGGCGGAAAGCGCTTCCTAGGGGTGAAAGCGCTCGCCTGCCGCCGCGGAGGGAGCAACTTACCAGACCCTACGGTGCCCCTCGGACCCGGTCTCGGCTCGGGCAGCTGCGCTGCCTCCGCAGGGCGCTCACCTGTAGTACACGGCCAGGTGTCCCTCGTCGATCTTGTGGATGGAGGCGTAGAGGAGGACCACCACCAGCCCCACCACTGCGGCCACCAGCACCCGGGCTTGAGTCATATTCATCCTCGTTCCTCCTGGGCAGGGCAAGGAGAGGACCCTCAGTCCCCGGAGTGACGGGCCAGTGCCCACCGTGGGAAGAGCCAGCGTACGATCGCGGGCTGAGGCGGGAAGCTCCGCGCTCCGGCCCCACGCTCTCCCTCAGCCAGCGCTCCCCTCGCCAACCCCCGCGCCCGCGGCCCCGGCTCGGTGCACGTCGTGACACCCTTTCCCCGGCTCCGCTAGCAGAAGGCTACGACTGGGGACCTCCCTGGCTCCGGGCACCGGGAGAACGGCGACCCCTCAGCCGCGCCTCACCGGTCAGTGACGCATCGCCCCCGCCCGCACGTGCAGCCGCCTCCCGGCCCCGCCAACTGCTGCCAACAGCCGGCCCCGCCCACCTTCCCGGCACTGCGGCTGCGCGGGGACGCACGCGACGCAACCCCCGCCCGCCCCTCGGGAGACGGTGAGCGGGCGGGCCAAAATTGGCATAGGCGCACACAGCGCGGCGTTTCCTAGCCCCTTAGTCGCATGGGGGTCGACCCCTGGGACAGGGGCTTGTCCGGGCGCTCCAATGCGGAAGACTCAGCCCCTAAGTGTAGAGGCTATCCCTTCATCCTTTTGTGGTCTGTACCTAGTCTAACTGGCAAGGTACCCACGTTCTTCAGGTACACATCCTGCACTAAGGAAACTACCAGACCAGTCTCAAGGAACGAGGGGTTTGAGTTCAGTGGAGAAGCTATTCGAGCTGTGTTAATCATTCAAACTTGGGTTGACTATTTTGTGCTAGAACGCTACACCAGAGTGCTTTCTGAAGCCACCCAGAAACAGGAACAGAATGATCTATGCTGAATGTGGGGGTTGGGATTGTCTTGTCAGGAGGCCAAATGAACAGTGAGTGCCAGCGAGGTGGAAAGTTGTATGGTAGGCTAGGCTAGAACCAGATTTAGGAAGTCTGGGACGTGTTTTTCTGCTAATAGAAGAACTGGATGGCAAGGAGACCAATTTTATATGTATGGGTGTTTAGCCTGCACTCACGTCACCACATGTGTGCCTAGTGCTCTCAGCAGTCAAAAGAGGGCATCAGGGTCCCCAGGAACTGCAGTTACAGACTGCTGTGACCTGCCACATGGGTGCTGGGAATTGAACCAGGGTCCTCTGGAAGATCAACGCGTGCTTTCTTTTTTTTTTTTTTTTTTTGTCGAGGTAGGGTTTGTCTGTGTAGCTTTGGAGCCTGTCCTGGAACTCACTCTGTAGACCAGGTTGGCCTCGAACGCACAGAGATCCACCTGCCTCTGCGGCCCGAGTGCTGGGTTTAAAGGTGTGCGCCACCACCACTCTTAACCTGAGCCATCTATCCAGCTCCCTGAGACATTTTTCTCACTTCAGGTTTTAAAATTCCACACCACGTGGATCTGGTGAGATGGCTCAGTGGACAAGGGAGTTTGTGGATATGCCTGATGACTTCATCCCTCGATCCTACATAGAAGTGAAAAATGGAGACTGACCCCATGAAGTTGTTCTCTGATTTCCACTCAGTTTAAATGATGAGATCTTAATGTTTTTAGACATAGAGAGTAGTACCAGTACCTCTTAGGGAAAAACATTATAGTAAGGAAGTTACCTTCCAGTAAGTCTATCTAATTACAGAAGAAAGTACAAGGAAGGTTGGGGAAATAACTCAATTGGCAAAGCACATACTTTGTAAGAACACAGTAAAATTATATATAATAAGCACATTATCAGGTAAGATGTACATTTACAATGTCCAGTCCGTTTGTAATTTGGCAATTTCATAGAAAATAACCTATCCTATCTTGATGAATTCAAAGTTTTATACCTAAACCACTTTTTATCACAACTTATATTACCATCTTAAAAATATCTTTTTAGTACTTAAAACATCTTAGATAAACAACTTAAGCTTTTATGTTTTAAACCTTATAAACTTTACATCTCTTATGTAATTTTTTCTCAATTTGGTAACAAAGAAAACTGTAAAACTATAACTGTTTAGTCTTCAAACCCATCAAAGACCTGACATGATGTAATATCTGAGTGCACAAGAGGTGCAGAACAAACAACTTCTAAAACTATAGAAATGTCAGAAATAGCTGGCTGCCAGGACTGCCACCCAAGTTTCTTCTGCAACTTTAGGGCATCCAACTTCGGCCTACAAACCTAGAATATCTGACAGACTTTTTTTGTGAAGCAGGAAATATTTGAAGAACTGTGCTATGTTGTCTTGGCAAAGTTTGGCAGTTGCCTTCTTTTGTGTACTGCTTGCCCAATTTGGACAGCATACTGTCAGCAATCGAGGCAAAAGCAGTTTCTTGCCCAGTGACTAACTTTGCCACAAGAAAAGCAAACTCCATATGGAGGTTCTTTGATGCCCATCATCCTTTTTTAAGTAGATTGGTGCTTCAAGAAGCAGATGTGTCTTACTGTCATAAAAGGTCTTAGGTTATTAAAACATTAAATGCTCCATATTCTGTGGGTCTCTGAAGTATTTGAATGCCATCTGTCTATCTAAATATATGTTTGGCCTTGAAAACATTATCTAACATGGCCACAAATCTGATTGTTAGATGACTGCCTACTAACCTGTATTTCTTAATTATCCTAAATAGTTTCTAATAGCAACTTTCAAAGACTAGAAATTTATATTACATTGTTAAATGTGCTGCATAGGCACAATACCTTAAAGGTAGAAACATAAAATTAATCTAAATTTGTATCAATATACAATATCTTAACAATAGAAACATATATGTTTTCTAACAAAAATAACCTTAAATTTGTATCGATATACAAAAATCCATACCAATGTAAAGTATTTGAGATTAATAGTTGCATTTTAACTTAAAAGTATATGCAATAATCTGCTCTTTCATCCTATCATTCCTATCTCCCCCTTTTCTTTTCAGAATGAGATCCTTGATTCTAACCTCCCTTGCTTAGTTTTCTCCCTTACCATGATCAGTAACAATTTGCAGCCAGCCCCCTTAAATAATGACAAACATCCATAACCCACCTAACAACCAAAAGCCACTCACCCTGCCTCTTTGGAATGTGGGTGTCTTATTCTTAAAACTGAAATAATGATCAAGTCCTGGAAGAGATAGCTGTATTAATTTTTGTTTAGTCTTTATGTGATGCAAAAGTATAGAGCTTATCTGAAGTCTTGGCTGAATAGTCTGTGAGGCTGGACCAGCTCAGGTAGCAGCTTTGAAGTTGTTCTGGATGCAGAATTTTGAGAAAATTGCAAAAAGAGATCCTGAGAGGCTAGGTCACCTGGGCTACTTAGCTTTATTGGTGCCTGGTTCCTATTTCAGAAATCAGAGAAACTTTTAAAGGTAACATACATATCTGCATTAACACCAGTATGGAATGTGTGGTGTGCACAAGTCAAAGATTTTTTTTTTGATGTTTGAACAGGAAAAAGGCATCTGTCATCTTTATAAGTCTGTTTTGACTGCATAAGCAAACTGCCATAAGGACTAGGTAGCCAACAAGATTTATCATGTCTCATCCAGTCTCAGAGCTGTTCCCATAGTAAAGGGATCAGCATATGTTACCTGGCCTGTAGTTTTCTTGTTTTTTTCTTTATAGCTGTAGCCAAGATTTTCAGGTCTCCCCCAATCAAATCTAAACTTTATTAATTTTGAAGAGAACCATAACTTTTTATTTCCTGTGGAAACAAAGGCATAACTTCTCCCACAATGCAATCATATTTTTTACTTCCATTTTAAAGACATAGGTTGGATTAATTTAGCAATTTCCATAATCTAATGTCTCTTAGCAGCTATTGTTTTTTTGTATATTAGCATTTAAAAAATCCAAAGTCAACAAAGTACCATACAGGATCCAGACACCCTGTGCATTTTTCATTCTTATGTGACATTTTTATGTTACTTTACTTTAAAATTTTATTTTTTTATAAACTATTTTTTTTCTATGACTGTCCATACCCAGTTTTTAGAGGTTTTTCTAGCCTGGACCTCTTTACTGTACACCTGTGGCCTTCTCTGACCAGGTAAGCCAAACCTAAAACCCACCATGGAGCTCTGTGCTGGTGGCTGGCTCAGTCCCACTTAGGTCTATGAGAGCCTTATGCCCATGTTACAAGCTAGGAGCAGCATTTACCTGCCCAAGCTTGAGGAATTTGCTGAACCCATACTGTTTCTACTTAGCCTATGTAAGTCACAAGCACTGGAACACTAAGTTGTGTCTGGTTTTTTTTTCTTCATCTTTCCTCTTTCTTCTTCTCCTTCTCAGTCGTGTCCATTTTTTCCTTCTTCTCCTTCTTCCTCCTTTTTTTATTCAGATTTTCAGGCCCTATGTGGAAATATGTGCCTGGAGGTTGGGCACCATATGTAATGAGTCTTTCTCTGCCCTGCCAGCCAGTTCCCAAATAATGACAGGAGACTTATTATTGATTATAAAAGTTTGGCCTTTAGCTTAAGCTTGTCTCAACTAGCTCTTATCATTTAAATTAACCCAACTTTTAGCTCGGCCATGTGGCATTACCTCTCTTCCATCTTGCACCTACCATTTTCTCTCCATGCTGGCTGGCGACTGCCTTTCTTCTTCCTGGTTTTCTGTCTTCAGAAGTGCTGCCTAATCTTTTCCTGTGTAGCTACTGGCCATTCATCTCTTTGTTAAACCAATTAGAAGACGCCTTGGTAAAGACATCTTCACAGTGTAAACAAATATTCTGCAACATGGTAGTAGGCACCTGTAATTGCAGCAGTGGATAGGCAACGACAAGATCCCTGGGTTTCACAGCCCATTCTACCTGGTTTAATTGATAATCTCCAGGCCAATGACATACTCTCTCTACAACTGGGGCAGTTTTCCTGAAGATCACAACTCTGGCTTCCACACACATGTGCATGTGCACACACACATCATTTGTGCTCTTATCCTATCACATACCTTTTACAATTTCTCAATCTGTATTAGCCTGTGGTACTATAGTCTGCTTTTTAGAAATGAGATTCAAAAAACAATTTTAAAATCATTTAATATGCAAAGTGAAAAACTAGGATATAAAAGCATTTCACATTTTTAAACAAAATAACATCTTCTAAATTATTTAACAGAAGGCAGAAATCCACAATCTTTTATCTGAAACCCCTAAGTCTAGACGTTTCAGAATTATGAAATTCAGATTTTAGAAAGGTAATTCAGTGCACATACCATACTACATTAACCCTCAAAAGAGTTTGTGGCAGCACCCCCAGTAATCAAACACATTAATATTTATGTAGCAAAATAAATGAACATTCACACAAATTGGGATAAACAAATTCAGTGTCAAGTCAGAATAGATCCAGAAGCAAACGAATTTTGTTACCAAGCTTAGGAAAACCTTGTTTTCAGAACTTCTTGGATTTTGAGAGTATAATTACAGATAAAGGAATGCAAACCTTTCAAAACTTGTATGACAAAACACAAAAGATTGTTTAAACAAGTGACCCATTTTTACAAATGCAAAACATACAACCTTCAAATACATTATAAATTAACAGGCATCTCCTCTTTCATATTATTAAATGTACACCTTAAATACATATACATACAGAACACAATACAATTCTTTACGGTCAGTTGATATCAAAGACACACATGTTCAATCCCTTATGTAAGAAGAGGACACTATTACATGTGTGGTTAGAGATGGAATTCATCTAACTCCATTATGAAGCTCAGGTACAGCGCTTCCTAAGAGCAACACAAGGAGACAGGCTAGTCTTCAGGAAACAATTTTACTTGTGGGCAGTCTCTTCCACAGAAACATGGGTAGGCAACTTTTATGGTAAAATGAACACTGGACTTGGCAGTCATGATGTAGGCCTTTAATCTCAGTACTCAAGAGACAGAAGCAGGTGGATCTCTGTGAGTTCAAAGCCAGCCTGATCTACAAAGCAAGATCCAGGACAGTCAGAGCTGTTACACAGAGAAACCCTGTCTTTAAAATATACAGTTAAACAAGTAGTATTTTATCAATTTTAAAGGTAAGCAGGTCACTAATGATCTCCCTAGATAGTGGCAGTGTTAAAAATAATTAACTTCACTAGTTTGTAATAAAATTCTATCTATTCAGAGGTCACAATCATTATAAAAGAATCAAGATACTGTGCTTGTAAAGTCATTCATAGTTTCCTCTGCTGACTGGTGTGTGAAGAACGGCTTCAGGGGGCAAAGGTCAATGTCGAACATGTGCAGAAACAACTGTCATAGGCTTGAGGACAGTGAACAAATAGCAAGTCATTCTGTTAACCAACTCCAATCAAGACTCTAAAAACAAACATGAAAAGTGACAATTAGAAGTTGTCTGGATGCAAAGTTCACATTTTAAAGTTGTTTTAATATTTGGACATTTTAGAATCAAAAATTGAAAAGTTAAGAATTATAAACGTTACAGTAATCTCAAAAATATTTCAAAGTTCTCAAAAATTTGAGTAAACTATTCGTAAGTGGAAAGGTTTGGCATCAAGACTCAATGCAGTGGGGAATTTGCGAAAATTTTAGAGTAGCTTTTCCTGGTTTTAGCAAAAATAGTTCACAGCAATTACATCTTGATACAACTACTTTTATTAAGTATTAGCATAACTGATCTTATATGCATCGAATACAATAATTATAGAGTAAAAAGGTACATCCATTCCACTCAGTAGTCACATTGCAAAGAAAATCTGACCAAAACTGCTACTGTTGATATTCACTGATGATACAATGTTACATAGCATATGGTTAGTTTTGTGGATTTGGCACAATCTAGAATCACCTGGGAAGACACTCCAATGACAGGACCAGACTGGCATGTGCATATATATGGGGGACTATCTTGATTCCGTTAAAAGATGTGCCTAAAAGTGGGCAGCACCATGTCAAGGGCTGGGCCCTGTACTGTATAAATATAAAAAAAAGTGAGCTGAGTACTCTCAGGAATGTAGACGTTTGTTTCTCTCTGCTCTTGACTGTAGACATTATGTCTAGCTATTTCAAGTTCCTGCTTTGACTTCTCCATGGGGTGGTGTGTAGCCTATAATTTTAAGGCGAATAAACCCCTCTAAAGTGGCTTGTTGTACGGCTAATTTATCACAGCAACAGCGATGAAACCAGGATAAATGTCCCTGCATAACAAAAGGTTCAAAATATTTCTCAAATGTTTTTTCCTCTGAGTTCTATACCCTACATATATCCCAAATGCCAGACATGGCCAACATGGAAAATTAAACCTTTTGTATCCAACATATCTAATATGTTACACACCCATAGTCATACAAAACTTACCGACATGCTACTGCTCCGTTCCTCATTTGCTTCACGAATAATAGTACTTAAATGGCCAAGATAGTTCAGATTTTCTTCTGTCATTTGTGCTAATGTCTCTCTGATGGATGAAAGAACAAAACTATTTCAAGTTCAGCAAAAAAAGCACCTGAGTGTTGCCTATGTTCTGGTATCCTAGGTCAAGATGACCACTTTCTGCAACCCAGCACCCCCGCAAAGCTGACTGCTACTATCTTCAGTTTCTTCATCCCTCCTACTCAGACACAACATCCCACTTCATTTAAGCCACTGCTTCTGCCTACCCTAGTAAGGCCACTGTAACTCTAATCAGGTTTCCTTTTGAGACAGGTGGCACTGGTAACTCCTCACCACTCCCTGAAGAAATAACAGGTTAGGGGGAAAGAGCCCCTTGGTACAGACGAACGAAAGAGCACTTGTTTTGTTTTGTTTCTGGATGATTTCTTTTTCCTTTTACAAACAGTAAAACACCAGCATGCTCACTTCACATACAAACAAAGTGGAGGGGGGGGGTGTTTCTGGTTTCCAGAAATCCAGGAAAGAGAAAAACTGATTGGAAATCACAGACAGTAGCAATGGAAAAAAGCAAGCCAACTGCTGAGAACAGCAGAAGAAATCAGGAGGCCCTGATTCCAGTTTCTCCCCTCATGCTTTCCTCTTCCCCATGTCCTGTCACCATCCTTCACCAACGCACAGTCCCTCTTCTCTACACTGTAGGCCATGGTTAATAGCCACTGTCAGCTTAGAACTAAACACTGATTCAGTTATTATCCAACAGAGAGGAAATTTCATGGCAACAATTTCCTAATCCTTGGTAATTAAGATCAGCTTTCCTTTATCAGAAAATGTATTTTTAAACACATTATACTGTTGCAAACAACTACACACACAAATTGGAAGCTACCTACAGAGCTGATATTTGGAATTAGCATCCCTACCAAGCCTAAATGCCTTTAATGAAAACAAAGGGTTAGGATGTGCTAAATTTTACTTCCTTCAGTTCTAATAGAGTATTTCCTGAAGTCTACAAGTCACAACCTCTGCTATACTTGTATATGCATTCATAGTGGGCCACATATATGGTGACCCCAAGATATACACTGGAACTTTCTTTCTTTAAACAATAAAATACCTGATATCAGCTTGCCTTCCTGTCATGTGCTTTTTCTTTCATAAAAGCAGAGTACAGAATATGCAACTGCATGACCTCCTGAGCAGAGATGTAACATGGGTGCACTTCTGCAAAACTAATTATGGGCAGACTTCCGGGAAATGCTTGGTGCTGTGGAGGTCTCCATTAGTTGTGAGAAAAGCGACAATACACAAGCTAGCAAAGAGCCACTTGAACACGGCACACCTTATGCTGAGAAAATAACAGAGATGGACAGTCATTCAGCTTTTAGCAGAAGAGTAGGAACTAAAGACAATGCAGGACTGCAAATCTGAGTTCTTTTTATTTTTTTCAAATCTGAGTTCTTATTTGCAAAATGATTTAAAGCATTGAAAATATAAGATTTAAGAAATACTAAGTTATAAAATAAAGTAGGTATCACTACTTTATTAAAAGAACTCAAGTACAAAAAAAAATGAAAACTGTGAAAAAGCATAATTTCTCACAGAGATAAATGGTTAAGAAAGGCATATGATTTGGGTAAAGGAAAATGATACACCAATAACAGAAATGGCTTCGAACTTTAATTGAGCTAATAGTTATTAGTAACACTTACTGAAATTTATTTCCCAAGCACTGTACATACATTGTCCAACTGAATTTTCATATCAATCCTATGAATCCTTTTCAGCCTCATTTTAAGGTGAAAATATATGAACATTAAAAAAATAAATTACTTAGCACTGTTAAATGCTGAGTTGGTCAAAACTGACCCCTGGTCAAAAAGCACTACTAACCACCATGCTCTACTGTCTTGCTCCTACCCCACTCTGAAATACAACTATCTGTTGTTACAAAGTGAACCCACCCATCGCGAGGAGTTACCACACATGTCAGAGGACGGTCACGTTCTGGTAACATATGGGGAAGCCATGCTGATGCTGGAGGGGTTACTGTGCCTTCTAGACTGGATCCTACAAGAGAGCGGGCAGAACTCTGTGTCTGAAGGGAAAAAAAAGAACAACACACACACACATAATAAATTGCAGGCAAGCACTTCTTGATTCATACTGTTTAAAAAAAACCATACTCTTATGACTTATAATTCAATCATTATTTATATGCACAACTATTTGTAAACAAAACTATTCTCATCACTACTAACTGTACCATCACTGGCCCTTTTCTTCATTGACTAAAACGAGTGTATCTAACACTTGACTAAAAGTGAATGAATCTAATTTCTCTAATCCAGTTTTGGTTTGGAGGAAGGGAACAGCTGAACAAGGGTTGACTTATGAACAAGTCAGATGCAATTACGCCAAGAAGAGTTGGGCAAGCAACCATAGCAATCCAGGGCAGGGAGCACTATAAAAAAGAGGGATTGAATTAGATATGGTGGCTCACACTTATAATCCCAGCACTTGGGAGGCAGGAAAATTGCAGTAAGGTACACTCCAGCTCCCAGCCTAGACTAGAGTGAGCTCTTGTCTCTAAAGAAACAAAACCAAACATATACTACCAGCACTACCAGGACTGAAAAGGAGAATGAAAATACACAAGTCCTTGCTGTGGAAAAAAATCTTTGAATACTGTAAATATGTATTACTCTCGTTGGTATATAAAAAGCTGACTGGCCTATAGCTAGACAGGCAGATATTAGGCAGGACTTGCAGACAAAAAAAAGAGCATGAAGAAGAAGAGAGGAGTCATCATCTCAGGAGTTGAGAGGAGACGCAGAGAGAAGATAAACTTAATGTGCTAAAAAAGGTACCGCCACGTGGCAGAGTAAGATAAGAAATATGAGTTAATTTAAAATATAAGAACTAGTTAGTAACAAGCCTGAGCTATTGGCCAAACACTTATAATTAATAGTAAGTTTCTGTATGGTTATTTGGGAACTGGCTAGTGAGATAGAAAAGTTAACCTACAAGTCCTAACTATATAATCACTCAGACACCAAACAAGGAACATGTGCACCCAATGTAAAATATAAACACTCAAAGGACATAACTCGACGCAACAGAAACTCCTTTGGCATAAAATAACAGCAATTCAGTATTACATTCACTAATAATTACTTACACAGGCAATTTTAAGGAGGTGCCATATTTCTTTCTGCCTCTTTCCCTGCATAAACATGACAGTATTGTCAGCTTCTTTGATGTTACTGAGGGCAATTTCCACCTTGGGGAGTAGATCAATAATCTTCTGCTTACAGCCCAACAACTTGCTGGAGAGAGGAAGTCAGTGTCAGATACTTGTCACATCCCTCAAGACTGTTCAACATACTCCCAAGCCAGAGGAAAAGGACCACAACCAGCATCATACTTATGACTGATCTCAAAAACAATGAATATAGGGCTCAAGAGATAGCTCAGCAGTTAAGGGCACTGGCTGCTCTACCAGAAGGCCTGAGTTCAATTCCCAGCATTCAAATGGCAATTTGAACAATCTGTAGCTCCAGTTCCAGATCAGAAGCCCTCTTCTAACCTCACACACATGGGACAAACATGCAAGCAAAACACCCATGCACATATATAAGGTAAAAAGTAATGCATAAATACTCAGGACCTATAAATGGCTATGTTTTTGAAGATACTGACCGAACTATTATTTACCAAAGAATATTATACTTTAAAAGAACACAAATATATAGGCATTTAGGAGGAAATAAAGCAATTTTCTACCTCAGGTGACCAAACAGCTCCTTGAGAACACGGTCTTGACTCTGTACAGTGTGCACAATGATCTTCACCATCTCTGTGCTGTCACTGTAGGAGTGATCTAGGAAAGACTTCAGTTAGTACCTTTCTAACTTCCTTTTGCAGAACACAGCAACTTCATAACAAAAAAATTCCTTAAAAACTCGTAAAAGCTGCAAGTAATCTAAAAAACATCTCCATTTGTTATTGGAATGCTGCCCTTGAGGTGTGATACTGCTATTGCCTTGAGGAGATCTCAGAAGTTGTGATCACCTATAGAAGACTAATGGTCTGTCGTGGTGTGGAAAGGGGCTCCTGAGACCTTCCCATAATTTATCCTTCAATCCTTCCCAAAGATTCATAAGCTGCTTAAGATTCATAATGGCTGCTGTTTGGGGGGCGGGGGTGCTGGGCTTAGTAAGCCTTATCTCTCTGGAAGGCTCTAAAAAAGGTTATCAGTTGCAGAGAGACAGAGAAAAGGGAGAGAGATTTTCTTCAGAAGAGTAGTCACTGAAGCGTGTGGAAGTAATCCTAATGAAACTCAGATTCACCAAAGAAGGCTCAGGTCACATCATTAGTCTGTCTGTCACTGCTCTCCTATCTAGTGTGAGTAGACTGTTCACATCTCCCCATCAAAAGTTTATAAAACACCATTTAGATTAAAACTTAAATTTAAAAAATTAAATTAGCACTGGGTATTGGTGGCGCACACCTTTAATCCCAGAACTCGGAAGGCACAGGGAGGTGGATCTCTGTGAGTTCAAGGCTAGCCTGGTCTACAAGAGCTAGTTTCAGGACTGGCTCCAAAGCAACACAGAGAAACCCTGTTTCGAAAAACCAAAAAAAAAAAAATTATCTATAAATAAAGTCTAAGGAATTGGAGGTATAGTTCAATGATAACTACACAAAAAGTAACATTATGGGGCTAGGTATAGTTGTCAAGAACCCTTGTTGCTCTTCTAGAAGACCAGATTTGCACCCATGTTAGATGCTGGCTCATAAACATCTATAACTCCATTTCCAGGAGAATCTGATGCCTCCTTCTGGCCTCTGTGGGTACCCCTACACACGTAGCATATACCCATACCCACAGACATAAATATTTTCTAAAAAGTAAATTCATGCATGGTTGTGTCTGTTTAATCTTTAGAGACTTAAGTTGCCCATGTTTGAGATGAATAGCCTGGTTGATCTTTAACCTGTGCTAACCCAAATGCAGACACAGACGCAACCTTTGGTCAAAAAACTAGCTTTCTTACATGACGAACACTGCTTCTTAGAACAGGGGGCAGTTGGGTTTTCACTGCCTCCACCAGCTTGCTTGGACTTTCATGCTAATCCATCTGTTTACAGCTCACAAAAACTTCATCTGAAAAAAAGCTGACTTAAACCAAACTGAAAGGGATCAGTGGACACCCAGAAATTCACCATAAAGCCAACTGGCATCTGGCAGATGTCCTCAAATGGAATGGTTGTTGGTTACACTGAGTTCTATACTTTATAAGTGTACCTCAGTTTTTAAAACTACTAGCATTAGTTATTATATTTCAGATTATGAAAATTTAAGCTTAAAAGAGCAAAAAGGTGCTGATGTTTCACCCTAGTATTTTCCTGGGAAAGAACCTTGAAAGCAAAAACACTACTACTGCTAATACTTGCAAATAACTACACCAACTTTCCTCATTTAATGTTTTTCTGTATTACTCCCAAAAAGAAAACTATGGAAAGAGTTTCAAAAGAGGTTTGAAAGGCTGTGGGATTGGAGCACAGAGGTAGAGCTAGTGCCTGCCAAGCATATACAAGATATATATATTGGATCCCCAGTACCACAAGAGAAGGGAAAAAAAAAAAAACTCTCCTTTTTAAAAGATATTCCAGGGCTAGAGGAATGGCTCAGTAGTTAAGAGCACTAGCTGCTCTTCCAGAGGACCCAGGTTCAATTCCCAGCACCCACAAGGCAGCTCACAAATGTCTGATTCCAGTTCCAGGGAATCTGGCACCTTCATACCACATGCACATAAAATAAAGTTAAATATTTAAAAAAATTTAAAATAATAAAAATCATTCCAGAAACCTATTCCACAGCCCAGTTTCATTCCCAGAATCTGTCTCTCTCTCTGCCTCTCCCATAACCTCACACAAGCAGATACAAGGCTCCAAAAACACTTTCCCTCAAATAGTAGTCCTTCATAAGTTCCAGAAACCAAACCCAAGAGGCTTCCCATAAAACTAGCTCTTTTAATGGTAAAGACATCAGAACTTCAGCTTTTGCCAGAAAAGGACAAAGAAAATTAGTTTCCACTGTTTTCAGATTTTACTTACTGCAGGAAACCACATCTAAACAACCTGACCACCAATAAAGTTAAGTGCCTGTCTGACATATATTTCATAAGTATTTATGGCAATAAACTGAACAAATTCTACTGCAATAAAAACCAGCATATGGGCCTGGAGAGATGGCTCAGCAGTTAAGAGAACTGACTGCTCTACCAGAGGTTCAGAACACCCACATGGTCACCTGGAACCCCAGGTCCTATCCAATGCCCTCTTCTGGCCTCTGTATGAGTATACTGACATACAGGCAAAACACCCACACACATAAATTAAAAATAAAATCTCAAAAAGATTTTTTTAAACGGTGCTTGAGAGCATGCTTTTTAAAAGAAAGGGTAAATAATGTATAAAGCTGTATATGTAACTATATGTTTATAAATTTTTAGGTATAAAACTTGAAAAGTTTATATAAGTTATATAAAACATTAAAATACAATATATATTCAGGAGCAGAGATATCCCTTTTATTACTTATGTAATCATTCAAAATAAATATATTTGCAATACACACACACACTACCTTATTGTCTTCAAAGCATTTCATAAGCACTCTGTCAAATATACTGCCAAAGCTTACTGAGTCTAGCTAGGTTTCGACTTGTGTTGCACGAAAGGGAAAAAGAAACAGGGAGAAGTGTTGGAGATTATTTGGACAGTAAAAAGCCCAATTTAGAATTCAAAGCTTCTGGTTTCCAACCAACATCCCTTCCAGCAGACAATGCTCTGTATTTGGCAGATGTTCATATGAATTGTTGCCCAAGGGCCTATGAGCAGTGACCTGTGGTGGTGAAGGCATGGTTTTTCAAGACAAACTGATTCTGAAGAAACTATGAGTTTCTTCTCTTATTTCACCCAGAATCCATCGTGCTGAATTCTTTCCAACTTCTCTAACTTAAGCAGTATTTTCTCCTAGCCCTTTTACACATTTTTTTGGCTGTTTCTTCCTTTTTGTTAGGGGATGCCATGTATGTATGGAGACTGGAGGTCACCTGTTTCAGCTAGACTGGCCGCTGAGTCACAGAAATCCATCTGTCCCCACATTCCTAGAACTGCTGGGATCAAGGGGTACTGCTATATGTGGCTTTTACGTGAGTGCTGGGAGTCTAAATTCAGCTTCTCGTGTTCTTCCTTGTTTCTTTTTCTTTTTTGAGTTTTTTTCTCTATTTTCACTTCACTTTAAAAACTTTTCTACTTTAATATCCTTATTACATTCCCTTTCTAATCTCTTAAATTCTTTTAAATTTAAAGTTATTACAACACAAATGTTGCAATAACAATAACAAAAGCTGATCTTACTCTGAAGTTTAAAAAAAATTAAAATTCACTTACTTTGTTAAGTTAGGAAGCATTCTAAAATGCCTTTAAATATTTTGACTGAAGTGTCTTACCTGTAGGTCTGGGCTTTAACTGCTTATAGAGATCAATGGCACGCTGTTCCCTATAATAAAAGAGAACAAAAATGCCTCTGTATGTGGAAGTAACTTAATGACTAATAATATTGGTTATTGGGACAAGATTCAGTTTTTAAGCAAGTACAGATCATAAATGAATATTTTACAGAATATTTCACTGAATAATAAGAATACAAGTCCTTAAGCCAGATGGTGGTGGTGCACACCTTTAATCTCAGCAATTGAGAGGCAGAGGCAGACAGATCTCTGTGAGTTCAAGACCAGCCTGGTCTACTGAGAGAGTTCCAGGACAGCCAAGGCTACACAGAGAAACCCTGCCTTGAAAAACAAAGACTACAAGTCCTTAAAACATAGAGCTAAAACAAAACAAAGCAAAACAAAACAAAACAAAAACAAAAAAACTACCTGTGTGTTCTATCTCTTTGTGTGCGTATTCCATGTGATATGGTCAGAAGATAAACTGGGTGTCTGTCCTTGCTGTCTACCTGAGACAGGTCTACCTGGTGTGTGCTACTGCCTGTGCTAAGCCAATTGGCCTGCAAGCTTCTGCCTCTGTCTCCCTCTTGCTGTAGAAGCACTGGGATTACAGACATGCTATCACACCTAGCCTTATAAGTGGGTCCTGGAGATTCAAAACTCAGGTCCTCAAGCCCGAGCAGCAAGTGCTTTGCCATCTCCTTGGTCTCCAGAACATAAAGTTTTTATATACTGTGTATCTGCTCTGGTCTCCCACCATAAATGTAACACCCATGTACCAGAAACATTTAAATGGGAAAAAAATTATGGCTTCTGATTAGAGAAAAAAACCCTGAAGTTTCTAATCTAGACACTTAGGAAATTAACCTCAATAGAGGAGTTAAGACATTGTACTTTGAACCAAAAGAGTAGTAAATGGGAAATCATTTGTAATTTAAATATACTTAAAAAATAAATGAAAAAGACTTTTTTTTAAATAGTAAAGAACAATCCAGAGAATTATTTTCCAAAACTTACTATTACTAAAAAATAGCTCCCTTTTAAGATATTTTAAGGGCTGGAGAGATGGTTCAGTGGGTAAAGGCACTTGTTACCAAGCCTAACATCCTGAGTTCAATTCCTGGGCCCACCATGGTGGGAGGGGAAAACCATCTCATAATTTTGTCCTTTGATCTCTACATGTACACACTTTGATGTGTGCACATACCCCCCCCGAAATAATGTTTAAAAAAATCATATTATAAAAACATATTAGGGGTAAGAAAAACTATAAGCTACACAATGTAGAGGCTTAATCCTGCCAGATATAAGTAGAACAACACAAATAATTACAGAATCAAGACCAATAGCACAGATACATTCTTACAGAGATTCCATTAAGTCTCCCTGGCGTCTTCCATAGGGGCTCTTCTGAAGCTCCATGATTTCAGTATGCAAAGACATAATCTGATCCTCAAGATATCCAATGACACCAACCTAAAATATGATACAAAGAAAATGACTACCAAATAAAACAAGGCTCGATGGTGCCACCAATGGCATGGGCCTAGAAAAACTGGCTTTGACCCACACCTGAGGGGGTGATCCCAACGGCCAGGACCAACCAGTTTAGCTACCACCTAGACCCACATCCTGGGCCTTTGGTTGGCCCACTTTAAGAGCTGCCCCATTTATGACCTGCTGGAGTACGCAAAGGGACTGATTCTGTGCATCATGACTCAGGGCCACAGCAGGACATCAGAGAGGACTTTCAGTGAGGGTCCAGTGATGATGATACGCCAGAGGCCTTGAACCAGACCAATGATTCGTTTCAATGAACATTTTGCTGGTGGGTCTGTGTGGACACAGGGGTATACTGCATGACACACTGCAACTCTGAAAGCCACTAGGATAAGAGGTGTTGGAAAGATGGAGGAACAAGGTGGGGTTTTGTTTGTTTAATTTGGGGGTGGGGCTACTGCAGGGTGAGTGGCAGATATGGACGAACTGAGAGGTGAGCGAGACTGGGGTGCATGATGTGAAATTTCCAAAGAATCAATAAAGAACTATGTTTTTATTTTTAAAAAAAAAAAAGCTTAGACCTTAAAGGTAGAGAATGATCTGTTATGCTACTAGAACTGAATATTTCACTACAAAGTAATTTTATTAAAGCTAATCATTTATTTAATGAGACAGCAGTATTATGTAGCCTAGGCTACTCTTGAACCTATAATTCTCATCTTGATTTCCTGAGTGCTGGAATTACAGTGTAAAGTACCACACTAGGCTTGTTAAAACTCTTTAAAAAAAAAAAAGATAATATTTAGTAAATCTTTGAGAATTTTATAGGTGCATGCAATATATTTTGATCATATTTACTCCCCATTACTTCTCCTAATTCCCCTTTTTGGTTTTTTATTTATTTATTTATTTTTGGTTTTTCAATGGCCCACACGGTCCAATCTGGGCTGCTCATATACTAATGAATGTAAAGCCGTAAAATAGGGTATGATCAAACTACTAAGGGCCACCTCTTTAAAGTTTGACCATGTCCTATTGTATGGCCTCACTACTAAGGGCCACCTCTTTAAAGAAAACCGACTCTCCCTCTCCCAGTAACTGTAACTGTTAATAGTTCCTCAGCTATGGTGGGGGCTTTTTTTATGCTTCTGACAATCTTTCATATAAAAACACCTTATGCCAAGTACAATGGTGCATACCTTTAATCCCAGCACTTAGGAGGCAAAGACAAGAGCATCTCCATTAGTCAAGCTAGCTTGGTTTACATAGTGAATTTCAGACCAGCTGCATAGTGAGACCCTGTCTCAAATAATAATAATAAATAAAAACATACTTATTCCCGTGTTTCCCTTCTGACTATAGTCAACTAATTCTAGCATTTGCTTTGACATCTGAAAAAAGCAAAATAGTATAAGTGCCATTCACAAGACAAATGGCCACTACCATTTCTTACATATCAACCCCACAATAACAACTGCCCTATCTGCATACTCAGTGTAGTATGAACTGGCACCAAGGAAAGCAACAGTCCAGAACCATGGACAGATACAGTATAAGGAAGAAATTTGCCACCTAGGGAATAATCTGTACCTCCCTCAGGAGACCATAATTATGGAACAACACCAGGTATAAATAGAACTGTCCCATTTAAACTAGATGTGAAGCCATCTTATCTAAACTAGTCAGAAAAATAATAGTAATATATTACATTTATTATTGATTTCCATTTAATGTTCATAAGCCTATTAGAAAAAACTGCTGCCCCTAATATATATACACACATACATATATATATATAAATTATGGAAACTGGAGTTTGGTGAAGCTGAAGTTTGCCCAAAGCCTTTGGTTTTAAAGCCTGTACATTCTTCTCTCTATATATATATAAAGCATATATATACTAGACATTTGTTTAAATTTCAGAGTGATAGAATATTCTTTTTCTTTTCTTTGCTTGTTTTGTTTTTCAAGACAGGGTTTCTCTGTGTAGCTTTGGAGCTTGTCCTAGAATTCACTCTGTAGACCAGGCTGGCCTCAAACTCAAAGAGATCTGCCTCCCTCTGCCTCCCAAGTGCTGGGATTAAGATGTGCACCACCACCACCTGGCATGATAAATGTTCTTTATATGCCAAAACCAAAGATAATTTCTAATGGAGACATTAAATACATAGAGTGAGTTCAATGATCTTACCTCAGCATAGTGAACGGCCTTTTCTTCCATTTCTTTCCATGCTTTCAGCATTTTTTCTGAAGCTAAAAAAAGAAAGAAAAAAAATCAAGTCTAAATTGGTTTCCTCTGAAATAATCATGTCTTATAAACATTAGCCTGGTTATTTCCTTGCTGTATCAACATCAAAGATCATAATGGGTTGAAGTATGTCTCTCAAATGGATGTGCTGTACTTCTAAACCCTAACGCCTTAGAAGGTGACCTCACTGGAAATACGGTAATTTATAGTTAATTACCTATGTATGTTCTCACACTGAAGTAAGCTAGGCCCTTATCACAGTGTGACTCTTCTCTAGTGTCCTTAGAGAGAACAGACTCAGGGAAGAGGTGCACACAGAAACACAAAAGGAGAACACCTGTGATAACTAAGGCTATAAGCAAAAGAACACCAAGCATGGCTGGTAATCCTAAAAGTTAGGAAGGAATCTTTCAGGTTTCAAGGGAATCATGGCTTTGCCAGCACCCTGATTTTGGATTTTAGCCTTAAAAATTCTGAGTTTTCACATCTATGCTGTTTGAAGCCACAGAGTTGTTGTGGAAGTTCTAGGGGAGTAGAAGTTCAACACGAGACACAGATAAGTGGTAGACTTGCTTAGCACACACAAGGCTCTGAATTTGGCTGCATGTGATTGTGCATACATTTACTTCCAGTACTTGAGATGAATAAGCAGACAAATCTCTGGAAGTTCAAGACCAGCCTGGTCTACATAGTGATCATGTTCAATACCAGTCAGGGCTACATAATGAGACTTTGTATCAAAAACAAAAAACAAACCAACAACTCAAGGGTCAGGGTTCATCCCCAGTAGCATAAAAGTAAACAAAAACTGTAAAAATAGCAGGGGTGGTTGTAGCACATGCCTTTAATCCCAGCACTGGGGAGGCAGAGACGGGCAAATCTCTGGGAGTTCGAGGCCAACCTGGTCTACAAGAGTAGTTCCAGGACAGGTTCCAAAGCTACAGAAACCCTGTCTTGAAAAAAGCAAAAAAACAAAACAAACAACAACAACAAACTAAAAGAAAAGATTCTCCTCTCTACTCCAAGTGTTCTCACTAATACAACTGTTAGACTCTATTCTCACTTAAGTAAGACAGTCTATATAGACATGCTTTTCCCCACAACTTACTATCACTATGGGATTTAAATGAGAAAGGCCCCCATAGGCTCTTATAGCTGAATGTTTGGTTCCCAGCAGGAACTGTTTAGGAAGGATTAGTAGGTGTGACCTTGGAGTAGACTTCAGAGGTTTCAAATGTCCATGCCAGGTCCAGACTTGCTCTCTCTCTACCTCCTGCCTATGGATCAAATGTAAGCACTCAGCTACTGCTCTGGAGCCATGCCTGCCTGCCTGCCAGCCAGTCACCATGCTTCGCACTATGATGATCATGGATTCATCCTTTGAAACTGTAAACAAGCACCAAATTAAATGTTTTTTTATAAGTTGCCTTGTTCAAGGTGTCTCTCTATAGCAATAGAAAAGTAACTAAGACAGTCACTGTCAAATATTACACTGATATTTTAATATTAGCACAGCTAGATCTATTTCACTGTGTTGACAACTGCACAGTATGCCTCTGAGTAGTCAAAGATACTTTAGTGAAATAATTGTTTGTCATTGATCAGAATGCCTATAATATGCAAATACAGAAATAGCACTAGAGAGTAAACATATTAACTGGACCCTCTGATCACTTATTCTGAGGTATCCACACCTTTTTCAAGTACATATATAAACAGTATCTACTTCTTTAAAAAGATGTTTCATGAAGCACATAATTCAGTTTATTTGAATTTTAACTCTTCACAAATCCTTAACACATCTGAAGGGAGATAAGTTTGGAGGCAGGAGACTATGTACAATAAAGAAAAAAAACAGTAGCTAGAACTCCACGGCAGATGGATTAGGAAAAAACAATATAATCCTGGAATTGTCTGTGTTTTTTACAAAAAGACAGATAATTTAAGACCCCTCTGGCTGTGTTATTCCATTTGAGTTGCTACAATGCAAGAACAAAATTAAAAAAACAAAAACAAATATATGCTAGGTGGTAAATAAATGGAAATTTATTTCTCATAGTTTTGAAATCTGAGAAATCCAAAATCAAGTTCTGGTTCATAGATGGCTGCCATATGTGTCCCCGTATGGCAGAAAGAGTGAGGGACTGTCATCCAGGCCTCTAGTTAGGTTTATCATGACTTAATCATTTCCCAAGGGTCTTACCACTATCTTAAGAATCAGAATTTCGGGGCTGGAGAAATGGCTCAGTGGTTAAGAGCATTGCCTACTATTCCAAAGGTCCTGAGTTCAATTCCCAGCAACCACATGGTGGCTCACAACCATCTGTAATGAGGTCTGGTGCCCTCTTCTGGTCTGCAGGCATATATTGTATACATAATAAATAAATAAATATTAAAAAAAAAGAATCAGAATTTCAACATACAAACTGGGAGGAAGCACACATTTCAGTACGTACTGGCTAAGAAATCATCAGTATAGACTCTGTATGGATTTTTAAAATAAGACTTGAAATTCAATCTTAAGTCACATCTATTATTTAGCTTTTCTAGAGTTAAGTAATTTTATTATAATTATGAAATAAGCTGATCAACCCTCAAAACAAAACAGTTTGACAATTTAAGTTATCCTGTGTATTATTCTGGTGTGAATTTAAATTACTGGCTATGTATCAACAAGATAAACTAGACATTCCTTACAAATACATTATAGCCAGACACTTACATATCCCATAAGTCATCTGCTCACTATATCTCTCCAAGTCAAGCTGAATGCTTTTGTGAAAAAACTCCAATTTAGCTTTGAGTTGTTGTGATGCTGAGATCAAAGTATTCTTCATTTTTGTCAAGTTAGCATTATATCTAAGAAGACTTAACCTAAGCCATAGCAAAACAAAACAAAATTATCAATATTCAGAAACATTGAATGACAATTTGCAAACATACAGTATCCAAACTCCAAAACCTAAGCTTTTATTATAAAATCATGAGAAACAGTTGACCTACTCCCTGCCTGTGTAAATATTCTTCTACTAAGGTCACTCAGGAACTACTATTTTCAAGTCATGATGGCTGAAATAATTTTAGACTATTAATAAGAAATCTGTAATTCTGATCAGAACACTTCATTTCATGGAGTCAGGGTGATGGCCAAGTAGGCCAAACGCTTGCCTTGCATGCATGAGGACCTCAGTATGGTACATGGCAGCGTATGCTCATCACACCAGTGCTCCGAGGCGTGGGGAAACAGGCAGATGCTAGGAGCTCATGGGGCATTAGGTCTAGCTGAAACAGTAAGCTCCAGGTTTAGTAAGAGATCATACCTCAAAAATTAGGCAAAAAAACAATAAGGGAAAGATAGCTAACATCAACATCTGGCTTCCACCTGTGCATCCATCACATGCACATAAACACATTATTAAAAAATATTACATTTCAAAAAATGTTCAATATTTAGCCTTGTACACAATATACATGGCATTATTTAAAAAACCAAAACCAAAACAAAACCCACTTACATTGCTGCTCTTTGTCCCTGAAAAAGCCTGCTGTAGTCTTCTTTTAGCCCAGATACATAGTGTACTGCTTCAGCCCATACTTTACGCAGCTGTATAATTGGAAGCTGTATCTTGCTGTCTTGAACTATAAACAAAATGGTAATAAGGGAGATAAGCTACTTTCAAAGACATTTGTCTTCCTTTCCAAATACTGTTCCCATAGATGTTAAAAAGAACCTATTGCCTGGCTCTAGGTATAGGGTTTTATATATGAATGATATAACCACTTCTCTTAAAGAGCTTGAGATTACTCCTGCATGTTTTTCTTTTAAACTTGCTTCTTTCTGGTCAAGAATACTCCTTTCTCTCTGCTAATCCCCAAATTCTTTACTTCTTTCAAGCTTTGGATCAAGTTCCATCTCCTCTATAGTTCACCAGTCTTTTCTGTTTCTGAAAAGTATCTATGCTCAGCTTCATGAAATTTATGGGATAAGCTGTGTGTAAATATCTGAACACATATAATGAAGGAACAATTAATAAGTGGGTTTAATTTTAAGTGGGCTTTCATTCACCTATCTGTAGAGTCCTACTCTCAGGAAGGACTCTCCCAAGTGAAGGATTTAATGGTAATTTAAAATCTACCTTTACTCTTCCAGACTTCATTAAATCCATTTTTACCACATACAGAAACCTCAAATAAGAGATACTGATCAAAACCACTAAAAGATCATATTTACTAATCATATAATTTCAAGATTAAAGTTCAGCCACTAATTCAACTCTACTTACCAATATAATTTACACAATCAGATAAACTTCTGGATGCAAATGGTCCTTCATATACAGTCTTACTTTTATCAAACAAATAAACCATGTAGCTATCACAGCCTCTCTGAAAAAAGAAACAATTAAACTTCAATGATTCTTGAAAATGCGAGATTTTAGAAATACTTAAGTGCCAGATTTCTTTCTCTGAAATGCAATGAACAAAGTTAATGTGCATTCACATATAACTTACAGTTGTGGGGCCTAACGGTTAGCAAAAAGATATATGGGGCCACAGCAGGTGTGCAAAGGGGGTAATGGGGTTCATGTGACAGGAAGGAGGAGTGAGGACTGTTTGGGGAGAGGAAGACCAGCAAAAGAAGGGCAAGATGGATGAAGGGAAAAATAAGAGAAACTATGGTGAATATGCATGCATAAAAATGCCATAACAAAACTGATTATTTTGTCTGCTAACTTAAAAAGTTAGGAAAAATAGAAAATAATAAAGTTTTTTCTAGTGTTAGCAATTAAAAGCCAAAAGAACAAATATAAAAGGTCATGGATGAAACACTCTGTAGGAAAAGATGAGGTACCAGAGTAATCCCAGTATAGGGTAGGGTGAGTGATGTGGGATTTCCCTCTGAATATTGTGAAGACCTTTGATTAATAAAGAAATCTGCCTTGGCCTGTGATAGGACAGAGTAGAGCTAGGCGGGGAAAACTAAACTGAATGCTGGGAGAAAGAAGGCAGGGTCAAGTGAGAAAACACCAGAGACAGACACTGGGGTAAGCCATAGGCACATGGTGATACACAGATTAATGGAGATGGGCTAGTTTAAGATGTAAGAGTTAGCCAGAAGTACGCTTAAGCTATTGGCCAAACAGTGTAAATAATATACTTTCTGTGTTGGTGTAGGAGGTTTTTCTGTATTTGTATTGCTTTCATTGGTTGAATAAAAAAAACTGCCTTAGCCTTTTGATAGAAATCAGGCAGGCGGAGTAGACAAAAGAGAATTCTGGGAGGAAGAAGGGAGTGGGAGAGAGAGCCGCTGGCATGAAATCACCAGTCAGACATGTGAATCTTTCCCGGTAAGCCACGATCTCATGGTAAACACAGATTAATAAAAAATAGGTTAGTTTAAGGTGTGAGAGTTGGCCAAGAAGAGGCTAGATATAATGGGCCAGGCAGTAATTAAATAAATACAGTTTCTGTGTAATTATTTCGGGGGTTAAGCTAGCTGGACAAACGAGAGCCGAGCGGGACAAAACAAGGGGCCCTATGCCGGACAGACAGGAGCTGGGCAGGACGGGACTGCAGCCTGCCCGCTCCTCTCCTCTTACTACACTGTGTGATTATTTCGGATCTGAGTTGCTGGGTGGTCAGAAAATGAACTAGCAGCTTACTATAACAGGTGAGGGGCCAGCCTGGGCTACACAGCAAGACTCTTTCTCAACAGGCCCAACAGAAATGAAACAAAGTGTTTATATGCCCTCCTACACTGGTAACACTCAAAACATAGTGTTTGAAACAGTTCATCATAAAACATTTGTTATACAAGCATGGAGACTCAAGTATAATCTCCAGACCCACATTTTAAAAAAACAGTTGGTTTTCGTGATTCTACCTACTTAGCCTAATCAATAGGTTCCTGGCCCATGAGATAGCCTTTCTCAAAACAAAAATGATGATTGTTATTAAGGAATAATGACTGAGGTTGACCTTTGGCCTCCATAGGCACATATGCACATGTACATCCTTATAAACATATGCACCCACACAAACACATAGCCAAACACATATATGCATGCAAATCAACAGAGACCAAAAGTAGATTAACAGAATGGGTAGAATGGAAATATAAAAGCTAACAGACATGAGAAACAGAAACATTTTATACTGATTAAGATTATATGGCATGCAATATATGCATCTATATTAAGAAGAAAGAAAACAAAAGTTATAGGAAACTTTTTTGAGACAGGCTTTCTACACAGCCCTGGCTGGCCTGGAACCCATTATGTAGACCAGGCTGGCCTCGAGCTCATAAATGCAGGGAATTAAAGGTATGTACCACTACATCCAGCTGTGTATGTATGCATATAATTTTTAGCCACAGTTTCTACAGCACAACAGGGTAACTACAGTCTATATAATAGCTATATATTTTAACATAAGTAAAGGAAAAGAGTTTGCAAGTTTCAACACACAGACATGGTAACAGTCAGGGGATGAAAGTGCTTATTTTAGTTTAATCATTACACAGGGTACACATGTATTGAATCATTAGACAACGCTCCATAAATAAGTACAAATATTAGTCAGCTGAAAACAAAACAAAAACCTGTGTAGGTAGTTCAGGCCTGTGATTCCAGTCCCTTAGGCAGGAAGACTGTGAGTTAGAGGCCATTATGGGTTATATAGCAAGACCCTGATCCACAGCCCTCCCCCCCATACACAAACTCTCTTACAACTCCATCGAGAACACATTGAGAGGCTGGTTTCCGAGGATCCAGAGAAATCCCTGTCTCTGACAGGAGCTCTTGAGAAGCGGTATTGATTCCCGTTTCACGCTCAATACGAGACTGCAGTGAATGAAAACTTTCATCACATGGCAACAGAAAAGAAATGATTTTCGCAGAAGTCATATTTAGGATGTGCACTATCTGTATAAATAAGAAAAAATATGTTTATTGACTATTTATTACATAAACAATTCTGTGAAAGATACTAAAAGGGGAATCTAAGCAACAGACATTATTTCTGTACTAAGTAAGGTTCACTCTTCCAAACTCATAAAACCGTCTAGAAGTACAAAATGACATTTTACAAGACTTGAGTTTGTTTTTCTAAATATGTAAGGTTTGGTTTTTAAAAGAAAGGGTCTCTCTACATAGCCCAGGCTGCCCTGAAACTCACTATGTAGACCATCCACCTGCCTCTGCCTCCCATTTGCTGGGATTAAAGGTGTGTACCACCATGCCCAGCCAGATATTAGTTTTATCAAATAAAATTTCAAAGTTCTAGGGATACACAAAATCAAGAAGTAAAAATTTTAGTTTAAAAAATTTATTTCAAGAAACATGATTACAGACCTAGAAGGAAACACTCCCATTCATGAAGTTCCCCATAAACGCCACTGACAGAGCAAAGAGCTTTCACACAACACTCCAATATTTAGACTTTCCAATTTCCCTTTTCAAAGGAGAAATCAGGCTTCTGAGAAGGTGAATAATTTGTTAGGGATCATACAGCTGATAATGGTAGAGTGTGGATCTCAACTCTTAACTACCTCATGTTGCCTCAAAAAATAATCATCGGATAGAAACAATGGGCTTCTCATTTAAGAGGCAAAAGCATTATTATTCTCCCAAAGCAACCAAACCCTAAAGTTGTAGTCTGCCTAAGGGCCCAAAGACAAAAGCAGTTTCATGCTCACTTACAGTTTCAGTGAAATGAATGGATGAGAAATTTTGGCATAATTAATGGCAACAGGAAAAAAGCACGCACATGTGCACAGGCGTGTGTGGTGTGTATGTATGTATGGTTGAAGAGACTGCCTAAGAACGTGAGCATGTGCAGGTGCACTCAGATGCCAGAAGAGGGCATCAGATCCCATACACCCGGAGTTCAAGTGGTTTGTGAACTGTCCAATGTGTATGCTGGGAATTGAAGTTGGGTCCTCTGTAAGAGCAGCACACACTCTCAACAGCTGAGCTATCTCTCCAGCACTGAAGAATAACAAAATACTTCTGTTTTGTCATTATTTTTTATGTTTAAGCTTTTTCATAATAGTTGGGAAAATAATTACCTAATTAGACTCTCTGAAGTGTTTTCTTAAAGATAAATATTTCAACAACTATTTTGTTGCTATGAAATAGGACAACATGCCTTCTTGGTACATTATATTTAAAGATACATTAGAAAAATGTCCAATAGCACCAAAGTGTATCCCCTGCCTATAAATCTCTCCTACTCTTCCCTTTCTGCTATTAACTCTAATTCTACAAAATTCAGCCCTAGTTCCAGCCTAGGAAATTACGCTTAAAGCCTCCCAAGTTCTATCAACAATTCTCTAGTTTCCTTATTCTGCACAATCGCCCAAGATTGATGCTTTGAGAAATATCAATTTACTCAAAAAATAAAGAGAAGGTAAATATCCGCTTAGATTCACTGACAGGTAAATAGTGGTGCTGCAAACAGCAAGTTTATGAGTCACAAATAACATGAGACAGACTCAGAATCCTTCAGAGCAGGGAGGCAGTGAGCACCAGTCACCATGCAGATGCTGCACAACATCTGGGCAAAATGCTCATACACATAAAATAAAATACATAAGGTGAATAATTATTTTAACAAGCAGGGGTAATGCTACAACCACTATAAGTTGAGTATATCAGTTGTATTCAACCAAATATTTTTAGAGACAACACAGAACTAAGAGGCTTGCCAAGCCTTGCATTGCATACACACCAAAAAAATGATTTTTCTTTGACACAATATAAGAAAACCGAATCAAGAAGTCAGTATCAGGCCAGGATTGATGGTGCAGGCCTGTAATCCTAGCACTTGAGAGGAAATTGGCAAAGCAGACATTAGACTGGGCATAAGGATAGCATGTGTTAAAGTACAAATGTAGACAAAGCGTTTGAAGGCATGAGAAGCAGTAGGATGGTCCTGACTGAGGGAGAAGGTAAGAGAAGTAGGTCTGAGGCATGTACTGGTTACAAGAACATTAGCTCAAATGTAACTTGGCAAGCAAAAGGAAATAGGTTAGTTTCTTGAACATAAAAATAAAGTCTTCTCAGAGTTCATATTGTACTGACTGCAGGATTAAGAGGAAACATTGCCAGTGCCATGTCAGGGGAGCTGCAGCCAGCAATGGAGCTTATGGAATACAGCCTACTAAATAACAAAGTTAGGATGGTACATCCTAGAGAGGCCAAGTCCCAGGAGGATTGTCTCCAGAACGCTCCTTCCTTTTGCTGTGCTTCCTCCTGCTTGCTACTGTCATGTTCATGCTGTATTTGGCATGATGTAATTACTATGTAAAAGGATCTCACTGTATGTAGTACAGTGTAACTGTTTCATGGGAAAATTCCACTCCTTACTGGGAAGATCATAATAAAGATGATTTTTATAAGAACAATGATTAGTTAGATCTATGATTTAATTAGACTTTTTGAGTCTGCCTAAAAGATACAGGTGGTTAAGACAGTTAATAAAGATGATTGGGGAAATGGTTTAGGTTATTCTGCCAATTGCTCCAATAATAATACAAAACAGACAAAAATAGGCTAAAAGTCATTTTCCCTTTGTTAGATGTGAGATTTGCAGAAAATGGAAAATAAGAACAAATAAGTTTCATGTATTAAAGACCCATGAATTCTGCCTGTGGAAAAACAGGCTGATGAGTAAAAAAAAAATTACATCCCCCACACCCAACGTTACGTCTGAGTTCCTTGGTCATGTAGTTTACAGAATTAATCACAGGATCCAGTATACATCTTGAAAAACAAAGTTGTAAAACGAAATTAAATAACCGTATTGTGTGTAAAGAAAGATAAATGGTTACCTAGATCACTTGTTTAAAGCTTTGTAGAGTAGAAATGGGATAGGAATCTACTACACTGAAACCGCAAAGAGCTGCCTGCCGATACAAAAGGAACTGGCTGAAATATACTTGGCTTGCTTGAAAGTTGTTAATCGATTACAAACGAATCATTAATTTGGAGTGAAGATGTTATTATGGAAAAATACAAATAAAAATGTTTATTTGTGGGATTCTAAGAAAAACATGCAACTTTTGATCATAATGTGATTTCTTCCTGTATAAAGATTTTGTTTTTGGAAAATATGTAACTTGTGGGTTGTGAGGTAATCTTTCCTTGCACAGAAATTTTTGTCTTAGGAAGTATAAAAGGGGTAAGAGAAAAATAAGAATAGTAGAAGGAAAACAACATGGTAAAAGAACAGAACAGAAAACGAACAGAGTAGGAACAACAGCAGAGAGAAAAATGAAATGAAGAATTAAGCTTAGGCCCTCAGGAAAAAGTCGCCTTTGTGTGGATGCAGTTTTGTTGACACCACACATCCTCTCCAGTTTCTCTGACCTGCGGAAAGCTGGCCTTCCAGCAGCAAAGTAAACAGACATGAGCCAAGTGGGAGCCTTCCTCACCAAGTCAAACCCAGTACAATTAAATCTAAATGAGGGAAGTGGTAATGGCACCAATCAGTATAGTAAAGGGAAATATAATAAAAGATAATAAAAGGCTACTTAGACCATCTGATGACACCTGAAAAACTTGACTAAAGAAATAAAGTATCCATCCTAAGGATATAATGTTCATTTTAAAATAGGCACCAGGAAAAGATTCCTACAATAAATTTATGCTCATTTTCAGCTTGCTAAAGTCAATGTAGGTATTCTAAAATGCACCCCATTAAAACTGACCTTTAAGTTGAGAATGTGATCCATTAATACAAAACATCTTGGCTGCTTCAAAGTAAGATCAATAGGTCCCCCTCTCTGCTGTGGGTCCCAATTCAGCATCAACTGTAGCCAGCTTTCCATGGGCTCTACTATTAAACTGAAAAATACAAAAACTGTATGAATATCATTATGTTCCAATTAAACAAGCAACTTAATAGGTTGTCCACTTCCTTGCCTATGATTTATCAGTACCATTTATATCTTACTTTCAAATAATTCATGTAATGACAAGGAACAAATTTCTTCCATAAAAAACAGTCCCAAATTCCCATATCACTTTGTGACTGGCAAATCCAAAAGATGAGTTCAACTCCAATCTCCAGGAAAGTCATTTACTTCTTTATTCTTTGGGTTTTCTTAGCATCTAAAGCAATTCATTGACTGGCAATAGTTTTCAGTTCCACATTGTTGGTTATCCAATATGATAATCACTAATCACAGTGTTATTTAAATTTACTACTCATTTAAAATTCAGTTCCTCAGTCACACTAACCACTCTCCTCTATCAGCCCAAGCAGCGCTGGGAAGCAAGCCAGCAAGCATGCTAAGCAAGCACTGTACTACTGAGCCACATCTCTATCCCTAACTACCTTTCACATAGCCAGTTCAATAAGCCTCAAGTGACAGACAGACAATGCTTTCATCCTTATGCAAAGGTATACTGGATAATGCTACCTGAAACAGATAACCATTCTCAAAACTGCCTAACTGTCCTCACTCACCTACAAAGGTTGTTTGGTTGAGGTAAATGGCTACTAAACCGAACGTCTCCGGTCATCTCTTCACAAGCAAATATACACTTTGGATCTTTCTTCTTAATCTTTTCATGCCTATAAAAACGAAGCAGCTTAGTTGACAACCTGATTCTCACAAATACTCTCAAGGTGTCTTACCATTTAACTTCAATCAATTCTCTGTTAAATTTCACCACTATAGAAAAAGAAAAGGAAACAATAGAACAATAGAAACAATAAAAATTTTCCTATTACCACTAATTATGTCAAAGTTCTCATCATTTCTTACCAGGTAAATGGCTGCAGATGATGCAAAAAAGGCCTATATCCAGCAATACATTCAAATACCATGGTGCCAAAGCTCCAATAATCCACAGTGGCTGTGTACGGCTTATTTTCAAAGAGCTCTGGAGCCTTAAAATAGAAAGGAATGTTAAGTGCCAACACTGTAAGAAAAGAGCTACTATAGTTTTGAACTATTAAATTCATTACCTTAAGAAATAACAACGAAAATTTTAAGTAATCAAACAAAAGAAATATTGTCTCACCAAATACTGTAATGTTCCCACAAAAGATGTACAGAGACTTCCTTGATCAACATCTTTGGCATAACCCAAATCAATTATTTTATGCATTATCTGTGAATATTAAGACATAATATTTATTGAATTATTGAAATATTTGCAAAAGAAAGGTAGGCTGGGAATGTAGCTTAGTGACAGATTGCTCCCAGGTAGGTATGGGTTCAATCCTAAGCACAGCAAAAAAATGAAGATATGGGCCATTGAAATGGCTCAGCTAATAAAGGCACCTGTCAGAAAGCCTGATGACCTAAATTTGATCCTAGGATCACATGGAGAAGAACAAGTCTGGCTACATTGTCTCATGATCTGCACACAGGTCACAGCATAGGCATGCATTCATGCACACAAAACAAATAAAATAGATGTAATTCAACAAAGAAAGGCAATAATGTTTTTATAAACTGGAGAGGAGATAGTAAAGAGCCTGGGCTATGGAACAACACAAGAGTGAAGTCTGATAGCCTGATCACTATTTAACTTGCATTAATCTTGTTTGTTAATCTTTTTGTTGTTATTATTAATTTTTGAGACAGGGTCAAGCTGTCATCAAACTTACAGCAACCTTCCTGCCACAACTTCCCAAAAGCTGGGATTATAGATGTCAGGTAATATGCCTGGCTAACCATATAATCTTGATTAAGTTAACTAGTCTCTCTGGCAGTTTCCCACACAATTAGATCAACATTCCTAGTTCTTAAATGAGCAAGACAGGTACTTCTCTAAGGAACCACTGTTCCATAGAGAAGACAAAAATCTAACCACAAAACTACAGTTCAAGGGCTGGAGAGTTGGTTAAGCAGTTAAGAGTACCTGTTGTTCTTGTAGAGGACCTAAGTTTAATTCCAAGCACCCACACAGTGGCTCACAATAGTGCACAATTCTAGTCCCAGGGAATATGATGCCCTCTTCTTGTGTCCTCCACAAGCACCACATGTGGTACACAAACACATAAAATATAATAATATATGTTTAAAATTAAAAGGCCCCTATAATCCAATACAGTGAGGACTGCAATAGTAACCTTATAAAGTACTATGTATACAGAATGAATAAGGACACTAAAATCGCTAAAGAATTATCAGGAAGAGTATAACAACAGACATGAAGCAGTCTTCAGGTTTCACCTACCTTCCCACCAACATCTTGAAGAACTATATTTTCAGGTTTTAGATCTCGATGTATAATTTTGTTTTCATGCAAATATCGAATTCCAGATCCTAAATAAAATTTCAAGTGTATTATTAAGTAACAGAAAATACTGTTTAGATAATCACCTCACATTTTTTTGTTTGTTTTTACTGTTAGTGTTTTTGAGACAGAGTCTCATGTAGCCCTGTCTGGCACAGAATTCCCTATGTAGCTGAGGATGACCTCCAACTCCTAGTCCTCAGTGCTGGGATTGCAAGTATGCACCAGCACATTCAGCATTTTCTAGACAGGGTCTCACTATGTAGCCCTGGTTGGACTGCTGGCCTTGAACTCACAGAGATCCACCTGCCTCTGCCTCCCGAGTTAGTGAGTAAAGGTGTGCGCTACCACCACCCAGCTTTTTTCTTCTCTAATTCTTATAAATATTAAAAATTTACATGCTTTGTAGAAAATAGACAATTATCCTTAACTTCTAAGCAGTACACATTAATTAAATCACAATGATATTTTAATATTAGTTACATACCTATGTCACTCAGTAAAGAAAGTATCTGGCTTTCTTTAAGTCCACAACAATTTTCTGGTTTGTTGAGTAGCTAAAGAAAAACATAAACAAACAAGCAAATAAGTAAGTCTATAATTTTATACTATTGCTGGGTAGCAATGGCAACACACATTAATTGCTATACTGTCAAAGAATATTCAAATAAAAAAAAGTCACAATAAAGAAATTATAAGAAGGAGGGTGGTGGTGGTGCACGCCTTTAATCCCATCACTCTGGTAGATCTCTGTGAGTTCGAGGCCAGCCTGGTCTACAGAGAAAGTTCCAAGGACAGGCTCCAAAGCTACAAAGAAACCCTGTCTCAAAAAAAATAAAAGGATTGTGGCACAGTGGTACATGTCTATAAGGCCAGCATTTGGGAAGATGAGGCAGGAGCATCATGAGTTCAAGGCCAACACGAGCTACACTGAAAGAGTCTGTTTCAAAAATAGTAACAATGACATGAGATATAGAGAAAAAAATAGTCACCAAATCCATATTGAGGTTGAGTAAATTTCATGAGAAGGCTCATAAAAAGTAAAGAGAAGGGCAATTGCACTTGAAATTAAAAAATGCTGGCAAAAACAGATACATCTAAAATAAAATAGAAAGAATAATTATAATATAAAAAACAACCCTTTTGTTATTGCTTTTTGTGTAGCCTTGGCTGTCCTAAACTAGCTCTGTAGACCAGGCTGGTCTCAAACTCACAGAGATCAGCTTGACTCCGCCTTCCAAGTGCTAGGATTAAAGACATACGCCAACAGTACATGGTAAAAAACAACTTTTTAATAGGTCTCACAAATGTATTTTTATTTTAAATGGCCAACATAGTCCCACCTTGGAAACAACAATAAAAAAGGATGTTCTAAGCTAGGCATGGTAGCACAAGCTTTTAATCCCAGCACTTAAAGGCTGAGGCAGGCAGATCTCAAGGCTAGCCTAGTCTACAAAGCAAGTTTTAGGCCAGCCAGGGGTATACAATGAGACCCTGTCTTGAAAACAAACAACAATAAACCTACGGTGTCTGGAGTGACTAGTTTTTTGTTTTGTTTTTTTTGTCAAACTTGACAGAAGCTAGAGTCATGTGGAAAAAGGAAATCTCAAATGAGACAATGCCTCTATCAGACTGGCCAGTAGGCATGTCTATGGGACATATTTTTGATTAACAACTGATGTGGCAGAGCCCAGACCACTGTGGGAAGTGCCACCTGGGCAGGGGTTGATCCTGGGTTGTATAAGAAAGCAGACTGAGCAAGTTATGAAGAGTAAGCCAACAGCAGTGTTCCTTCTTGGTTTTCACTTTAGTCCCAGCCTTGGTTTCCCTCAATGGTTGATTGTGATTAAGACATATATAAGCTCTTATTTTCCCAGGTTGTTTTTGGTTGTGGCCTTAATCACAGCAATAGAAAGCACTAATCAGGGTTAGCAAATATTTTCTGTAAACAGCAAACATTAAGTACTTCAAGCTATGGAAGCCATATAATCTCTGTCACACTACTCAGTTCTAGAGCTGTACATAAGCAGCATAAGCATGCACAGCACTTGCTCCAATAAAAGTGTGTTTACAGAACAGGTAGCAGGATTATAGTTGTCTGTCCTTATTCTCAATGATCATGTCACATGATTCAGACATGGTTAATGCTTGTGATTTACTATCTCAGTATCTCAAAACATCCATACTACCTTCCGGAGATCTCCTCCAGAACAGTACTCCATTGCTAGAAGAGGCACATCATTAATTAAAAAATTCAATTCCTCAGGAACATCACAGGCCTTTACGATATTTGCATGGTCCAACCTAACAAGGAAAAAACATTACAATAAAAAAAAGTTTGCCAATGAAGAAGGACTTGAAATGATAATTGGGGATTAACTAGTGAGATAAGACTGATTTTCTTTACAAAATTCTAATTCTGATTGTACTACATTTAATCCTAGCTAAAAGACTAATAAGCTATGAATCTGTGAATTTTCTAATTAAAATAAACAAGTTTTACAAGGAAAATATACCTAAAAATACTATCACTGTTACTATAGCTCTGTGTGTCAAGCAGTGTGCTCTTTACATGTGTCAACTGCCTTGTCACAATAACCTCAACACAAGTATATTTGTTAACAGTACCATCCAAGAGAAAAATGAAGCACACAGAGGTAACGTAACACCACATGGTAAGTAGGCTGTCAATGACAATGTAAACTGGACAATCTGGTACCAAAGCCTACATCACATTGCCTCTTCCACAATCAGAATCATCACCCTAAAATTCTGGACATTTCCTTCCAGTTTTAAATATAAATACAAATATATACAAATATAGTTCTTTCCAATAAGTATGACTCACATTATTTACTGACTTCAACCCTCTTAATTTCTTTTTTTTGAAGGTCAGAAGGGGGCATTGAATCCCCTGGAAACTGAGTTACAGATGGTTATGAGCCACCGTGTGGGGGCTGAAAACTGAGCTTAGATCTTCCACAAGAGCAGTAAGTACACTTAACTGCTTATCCCTCTCTCCAGCCCCATAGTTTTTTTTTTTAACATAACAATCTATTATCATCTCTGTGATCATCCTCACACTGTAACAGAGCCCGAAATTGTAGAATCTCATGTCCCAGGAACTAAAGAGACAAGTGCATGAGGGTCTAAGAATTTATATTATTAAATTTTCCTGCTAATTCTGCCATGTAGCCAAGTTTGAAAGCCAAAATACAATGAGTTGAGCACAAACTAAACTCAAAAAATGTTCAAATCCAGTACCAGCTGTATGACTGTTTCATTTCTCATCTACAGAACAGGGCACTGCGCAGATAGAGTTGTGATGACAACTCCAGGAATGACCTGTAACGTAAACTACACTACTCATGTAAACACACTAAATTTATCATGGTCCCCTCGAAAGTTCAAGTCTCTTCTCCTTAAGCATATACACTATTCTTAGTGACTCATTTCTAACAAAATGCAGTGGGAAAAAAATGAAATATGGCTTCATATTTCATTTAAAATTGCTTTAAATCTTTAGAAAGAGATATATCAGCTTTTTTCTTATTCTCCCCAATTCAGATAATTGTTCGGGGGAAGTCCATTGCCATGCCATTAAAGCATGTGCACTTCCCTGTGGAGAGGCTCCCTTACTGAAGCACTATTGCCTCTGGCCTATAGTTGTGTGAGTGAGCCTGGAAGTTAATACTCACGCCTTGGCCAAGCCTTCAGATAATGGCAGCTCTAAAGTCAACATTTTTAGATGTCTCAGGAGAGGCCTTAAACTAGAACCACAGTTAACTCAGCCATAAACTACAGATATTAAATATTCAGCTTTGAGCTATGAAATTTTGGAATAATTGTCTACAAAACAATAGAGTCATCATTTAATAAAAGTTAAATATAAAAAGAAATGAAGATTTATATACTAGTCATAAAGTTGCTCAAGAAAGACTTATAAGAGCCAGGTTGAGAATGTTGTCTAGCTGATTTAAACTGTAATTCTTTTAGCCATAATGTGACAAAACTATCTAAAGTAGAACACATATATTCAAGACAAAATGATATTATCAAAAAGAGCTTGAGAAAAGTGGACCCTGGTCTCTTTCCCTACTATTGAAAATGGGCTGGGCTATAGACCCGAAGCATTTGAAGTCAAGGCACACACTTACTTTTTCATCATCTGGATTTCATGGCACCATCGTTCTCTGTTTTTGGTACTTAACTCCAGACGACAAGACTTAATTGCTATTTTGATATCAAGTTCCTGTCAAAATAAAAAATTAATAGAAAATATGAATAAATTATGTTCTTGTACAGATTTACTTACAATCAAAGAAATGTCAACACAGGAAAATAAACACTCTTTTTAGTTTTACTAATTAAACATATTATCCGCAGCCCACTTTAGTCAACACTAGTTACATGAACCATAATACTATTAAACCAATGATTTGAAGGTGTCAAATACACCATGGTATATAAGCAAAAACTGACTGAGAAGGATGCTACAACAGGTCTCTTCAGAAGATTACATATAATGTTAATGATTTAGAACTACATACTACTAGAAATATACAAAGATCCCATTTCTCCAACAAGTTTCTTCTCCATGCTTAGTCAAGACAAGAAACAAGGGCCCCAAATTCTAGTATATTCAGAAAGAAGAAAATAATTCAGGGCTCCTTAACCTCAAAACAGCAAGAAATAGTTTTCATATGACCAAGTCTAATGCAAAACAAAAACTCTCCAAAACTAGATCCTAATCTTTGCATTTCAAATGACATGGAAAAGCATCCAAACAAGTGTACTGCTGTTCGAGTATCAAAATACAAACCTAAGACCTCTTGCCTGTGATTAGTAATTTCACCAATTCTGGCTGAAAATAAAACTATCCTATGCATATTTCAGGAAATAGTCATAATATTCTGACAACACTAATAACACAGTCAGAACCAAACAGGCTATACTGCATTACGAACTCAAAAGAGGGCCTGGAGCAATGGCTCAGTGGTTAAGAACACTGGCTGCTCTTCCAGAGGTCCTGAGTTCAATTCCCAGTTATATGGTTATATGGTAGCTCACAACCATCTGTATTGAGATCTGATGCCCTCTTCTGGCCTGCAGTCAGACACATAAGCAGAACACTGTATACATAATAAATAAAGAAAAAAAAGAGTTCAAAAGAGCGTCACACATGTGACATTTCTGATACAAGCCAAAGGTGTGGTACAAACTGTATGAGTGGTGAGAGCAGGACCCAGGGGCTGAAAGGGGAAGCAGGGAGCAAGACAGCTTAGATAGGATAGTCTGAATTAAGAACCAAGAGGAGGAAGAAGGCTGAAGGCCAGACAGTCCCTAGTGCAGGGGTTGGGGCTAAGAGAGACTAAGAGCTGGCTGTGCCACAATGCTCACTCCTTTCGGCTCTTGTTATAAGCAAATAGGTATCTGACAGTAGTCACATCCTATATAAGATTCTACCACCATGGAGACTCCAGCACAGCTAAGACAATAAGCCCTAAATTCTGGTAGGAATGAGACAGGAAGTTATCTACTTTATATAGGTCCCAACCACAAGAGATCTTTCAACACCTTGGTTTATATTTCATCTACTCTGTGAAAGTCAATCTTCTCACAGAAAATATTCTCTAGGAAATTTATAGTTGCATAACAACAAAAAGGCCTGTTTTTTAAAAAACGAGGCTAAATTGTGTGTGGTAATATGAGTCTATAGTTCCTGTTATTTGGAAGACAGAGGCAGGAAGAAAGCCTGAAAACACTAAGATAATTTCTTTACTTTTTAGAGTTTTTAAGTTGGATTCCTAATTTGAATTATAATTCTTCAAGCATTTACCCAATGTATTTGAACATAGTGTATGCAGATGATGGCTTCTAGGACCTCAAGAGGATGCTGAAATCTGACGAAGCTCAAGTCCATTACATCAAATAACACAGTATTAGCACATAACCTACATGTACCCTCTCTATATGTTTAGTAGATGCATTCCCTGCAATCCTAAGTATTACTCGACCCTATTATTCCCTGCTCAGTGTGTGGTAGGCTGAACCTGTAGTGCTGAGGACAGAACCCAGGGCCTTGGGCATGTACTTTACCACTGAGTTACATCCACCATCCCATATACACATTAAACAAAAGGTCTCTCTGTGGCCTATGGTGGCTTTAAACTGAAGGCAATCCTTTTAACTCAGTTTCCCAAGTGTTCCCATCATGCCTGGCTTCTATATTCTTTCTCTAAAGTATTCCATGGAACTAGGTTTTTCAAACATCCTATCCACTAGGGAAAGTTCTCTGGCGGCTGCTAGTATTTTCAGTGTCCAGGGTACTACACTGAACTTATGTTTACTTCTGAGACAGTCTTTTCCTACAGAACTCAGGCTTCCCTTGACCATAATATTAAGCCCACTTAGACTGACCTCAAATTCACTAGTGATAGTGTGTGTTAACTCTCACACAGGACTAGGTTGGAGATACAGCCTTCCA